>CM076570.1:453453693-453713443 GCA_034641835.2 Pinus albicaulis | reverse complement strand
AGGGCAAAGAAGAACTTGGATCCTCTTCAAACAGTCGAAAACATATAGAACTAACTGAATTCAAAGGCAGAGCACTGTAAACAATGGATTCAACCTTATTTACTCATTCAATTTAGTTCAGAAGCATATGAAAGGATGGCATACATTAAACATGAAAACTTACAGTAAACAGAGAGGAAACACCATCAAGAACAAACACCACAAGGATCCCAACAAGTGTCGCAAAACCTCTGATCTTTCCTTAGCCAAAATATGAAAAAATATGTACAATGATATCAAAGTCTCCCAAGAGTCCAACCTGTAGAATGTCTCAGAAATTACAATATATAGATCACTCTAACACCTTTCCCCACCTCTAGGGTCGAATTCCCTCTGAAAGGGATCATTTCAACCAATTATAATCATGGAACTACAATCTAGGCAGCCTAACAACTTGCCTCTCTAAAAGAGTGGAAACTGATCCATTACATGATTTTTTACCCTTTGAGAGTGAATCTTCTAGAATAGATAAAAATAAGCCAAAGTTACATGTCAAATATGAATTTACATCATAAAAACCCAAAAATTCCATCCACAAGCAAAACTGGTCCATACTAGGCGAAAATCTGAGCTGGCAGTTGAAAATTCAGCAAAACTTTAAGTGGGTCGCTTTTCAGCCGAGTGGGTCACGCGTTTTCCAGCCTGAATTTGAGGTACTTCCAGGCATCCAAATTGAGCTCATGATAGCTCGTTCGAAATCCCTAGATGTTGAATATCCAACCCAAGTGGAATTTCTGAATTTGGAGCTCATTTGACCCTCCAAAACCTCATTGTCCCAGAGGTACTTCCTGCTGGTACAAAAGGTGGCAGCAAGGTGGTTTTCATAGTGTTTTTGAGCTCTTTGACCATCCAGATTTTGATGAAATGCTTAGTTGATTTCTGAGAATGCATAAATAACCATGAAAAATCCAAAAATGAAAAAATTTCCTCCAGCAAGTGTCCCAAAAAAAAGTGAGCGTATGGGTGCGCGACCCGCTTAACTGAAAAACCTGTTTTTTGACCCAAAAATTTGAAAATGACAAAATTTTCTCTGAATTTGCCCAAATTCGGAGCGGAGGTCCTCCATCATGTATCTTTCCCAGTCAACGAAGCCTCGGCCAAAATCCGAAGTGGATCAGGCCTTTTCCGTCGTTTTAGTGCTTCGCTCAACCTCCTCTTTAGAATCTTCATTCTCGCTTTGCAGACATGCATGCGAGCCCAATAATGTCCTTTCATGTGACGAAGCATGTCTTTGTCTCTATCATGATCCTGTAAATGTACCTACGCTGATGAAGAAGGTGAGACCCCTTCCTCATCATGTGGAGATAATACTTGCTCTGCTGATGAAGTCGGCAAGACCCCTTCCACCTCACGTGGAGATAATACTCGCCGTGTCGCTGCAAATAAGGCCCTGTGGCCTCGCTGATATGTTACCACCACTGGCGCACTGCTATGCTCCATCTCAGTACATCAACCTCAATGATTGAGTCATTGTCCGACTCCTGCTCATACTCTGACTCTGTCTCTGACATGGCTTTGAACAAGATATGTGCAATATGTATACTGATATAGATGCAGTGAAGGCAAAGTTTTAATGTTTGTTCAAAACCCAATAAATGTCACCCATGTACCCAAGTATCACAGAAAAACAAAATTACAATGAGGATGGCTCTGTTGTGGCATGAAAACTATCACTGTTTTGATCACAAGTAAGTTCGATAAATGACTACAAATGCAAATGCAAATGTGTGGTCAACTTTGTGATGATGGCCAAAAATTGTCAAAGGGGCAAAGCATGAGATTGTGTTTATGAACTGGAGAATAGGGACAACACGACAATAAACATAGTGACACAAATAACCATGACAATGCGCAATATCATGGTGATGGTAGCAACCTGATATGGTGATGGAGTTTAAACACAAGCCAACATGAACACCGTGCAAAACATGAAAGGGCATGATAAGAATGACAAAAATGATAATCGAAGGCGTGAGGATGATATACACAACGTGCTAGACATGAGCATATTTACCATTCAAGAAGCCAAACTTTTCATAAACTGCCCATATACTTTCAAAACCTTTAAGGAATTAATTTGCATGTGAATGTAGGGTTTATACATTCTTCTCCAAACATGGCCTCTTTCCCAACATCAAAACATCACAACATTGTTAAAAATCTACTGAGCAATGATAAAAAATTGTTTGCAAGTTGTTGGAGTCGACTTGAATCAAAACTGGGCGCAAAACAAAATTTTCTGGGCTTTGTTGTTTAAGTGGGTCGCACCCGTGCAAATTTACACTGGCTGAAGCTAACAAGTGGGTCGCATGCCTCTTGCCACATAGTCCATTTTGCAGGAAGCTTTTGGAGGCCTTCCCGGTGTCCAAATCGAGCGTGTGATAGCTCGTTGGAAATCTCTTGGAGTCTACTTTCCAACACAAGTGCAATTATGCAATTTGGATTTCATTTACCCTATCAAAAATCAAATCTCCCAACACTAGTCAAAATGAGCAGAATGAGGCTGCCTCAAGGCAGAGTGCTGTTGCAGCCAATTTTTGAAGGTCTTCCTCAACTCCAAATTGAGCTCATGATATCTCATTGGAAAGATATTTGTGTCTATTTATCATTTGACTCATCAAGCAAGTCATTTGGCCAAACATGCTAGGAGAAAACGTGATTTTCCCAAGGTCACTTCAGAGGTGCATTCAATTCTCCTGAGGCAATGATATTTTTGACATTTATATAAAACCATGATACCTGTGTAAAAAGTGAAGGAGGTTTTTCTTCCTTGGGTTGTTTTAGACAAAAACCTCTCTCAGTTTTCCCAAATTCATCTTTTATTGCTCTGAAACATATTTTGAGTGAAACATATCCCGATGTGTGAAACAAGGGATTTTGTCGAAATGAAGCGAAATGAAGGGGATAAGGGGCTTCCAAATTCTTGGGGAAATTTTGGGAAGTAGGGAGGGATGTTAGGAAGTAGGGGAAAGTGGAATCACAGAGATTGAGTGAGGGGAAGGGGTCCAAAAGGGCAAAACACAGGCCTAGCCTAGAAAATTGCCAAGTTGTGGCAAGAAACTAGGGTTTGTGCAAAAATGAGGAATTTGGGGGATCTAAGTGATGGGAAGTGTTTAATAAGGTACATTAATGATAGGGGAAGGTGTATGAACATCAGGATACAAGTTTTTCTAATGATTTGACCATCCAAGAGAAATTACCTCCAAAACCCTAGGAGAGGGAAATGGACCTTACCTAGGCACAACTGAAGCATGAACAAGCTGTAAAATGACCCAATGGAATTTGAAATGATGATGAAAACCCTTTGAATGATGATACACTCAGCTGAATGGTGACATGGACCGACATTTGGACAATTTTGAAAAGAGTGAAAACAAACCCTAGACCTAATGCCTAGTGACCAAATTTTGGTTGAAGACTCATTGAAATGACAAAATTTGACCTTGACACCTTAAAATCACTTTGTAAGAGCATGTTTGATCACTGGAGGAAGGCTGCAAAGGCTGAATCTAACATTGGCTCCAATGGGTATGGTAGCTCCTTGGAGGTGCCAAGAACGGAAGATCTTTGGGAGAGCAGACCAGTGCTTTATCCATTGGGCAATGGAATAAAAAACTCAAACTGAAATGCATGACTGAAAACAGATGACTTGATGACACAAATTGAATCTCACTCAACTAAAAACTAACTCGATACTTAAACACAACCGACAAACTGGAAATATGCTCAAAGTAGAGCTTATTCAATACAACCTACTCTAATTGTGCTTTACACCACCCGATCAAGTGAAATGGAACAGCCAATGCAACCATGTAAGCATTCCGGCTGCTGTTTGATTTCTCCGCAAGTGCTCACTTGTGAAAAACAAGAAAGAACTACTAAAAGGCAACTCCCATGGAAACTTTGAACTAAGTGGACTGCTGATAAACTTGCAAAGCATGAATTGACTGGATGACTGCAAGAATACTGCGAAAGGATCTTCATAAACATAGCTCTGGTCCAGATAATCTCCATACCTTGATCTTAAACTTTTCCTCACATCTGCGGTGCTTTTCTTCGGTGATTGCAGCAAGCTGTCAAAAGGATCCTGAAATTCATGAAAAATCAAACTTTGCTGCTGATTCCAAACTGAACAAAAGTCTCCTTCATCAATCTTCTCATATGTATGGAAATATTGACATGTGCTATGCAATGAACAATCTGTTAAACAAGACAATGAAGGTGATCTTTGAATAAGATTATCATCAACATTCTTTTCGGGCACATGGTTAGCTAATGGAGCAGAATTTTTATAACAAACATCATCCAACACACGAGCAATGGGATCATCAAAAACTTGAGAAGAGTGGTGTAATGTATCCATTGAAACTGTATGACCTCCTTCTGGCTGTTCATCTTTTCCTTGAGATATATTATGAAGATTCTGCCTTATAAACTGAAATGCTTCAAAACACAAGGGTATAGAATCTTCCTGCATCATCAAATTATGTATTTCATCTTCCACAACTTCATCTGTAATCTGACCTTCAATTGCATTAGATGGCTGCAAATCTGATGCTACAAGTTGCTCAAAAATCTCGTTATCTGTCTCATCCTCAACATTAACACTGAGAGATTGCTGATTTCCTATGGGCTGCTCATTTGAAGATTTACTATGCAATTTTTTTCTCAAAAACTGAAATGATTCAAAACATAAAGGTACAGAGTCACCTTGAATCATTAAATCATGTGTGCCCACTTCCAAATCTTCAGCTGCAACTTGACAATCAATGACTTTTGGGGGCTGCAAATCAGAATATGAGAAGTTTTCGTTGCCCTCAAGACGATCCAGATCAAGACTTGTTGACGTTTGATTTCTGATTGCATGGAAGTTATCTCTAATGAACTGAAACGAATCAAAACAAAAAGGCAAAGATCCTTCACTTACATCAAAATTTGCTACACTTTCCTCATCATTTCCATAGCTGATATGCATCGGTTGATCACTGTACTCGAGCTGCTGAAAGTGAACTTCCTCCTCACACAACCTAGCTGCTGATTCGTCTGCAAGATTAGCTTCTTTTTGGAGAACATAATCATCATCATACTGATCAAACTGAGGCAATTCATCATCAAACATACACATCATATCAACAGCTCTCTCTTCTTCACAATGATCTATAAAACAATCACTATGACAACTGGGATCAGAAACAAAATGATTTGGGTCAGCCGCTTGTTCTTGAATGTCATTTTCATTTTTTGTATTCATTTTCCGCACCATCTCTTCTACTGCATTTACAAAAAGATCAAGATTTTCCTCTGAAAGTGTCAGCTGCTCTGAAACATTCTTCTTTTATTCTTCCTTCAACCTTTCCCTCAAGATCAGCAAATGAGCCTCTACATTCACTGCCTTGTTCTGCATCTCGTGAAGTGTTGCAATATTCTTTTCTCTCAGCTGAAACTCCATTTCCGGATCAAAGGCACCCGGGTAGTGCAAGAGAGTAGATCTAGGAGAAGGTCTTATATCAACTAGCATCGAATAATAAACTTGGTTAAATCTAGCAGAAAATTGTTGTACTGTCTCACCTGGCAATCTTTTCAGCTGGTTATACTCCTCTATAATCAACAAAAAGTTCTGTCCGATCATCCACCTGTCAAGGAAAACTTTGACAAACTGCTGGAAATCTGTGATGCTCGCATCAGGCAAGGCTTTGAACCAACTCTTCACTTGGCCTTGCAAAGAAAGAGCAAAAAGTCTGATACTAACATCTTCATCATCAACTTCAAAAAGATCTAGAAAAGTCTCAACATTCTGCACATGTTGCTCAGCGTTGACATTGTTACATTCACCGTCAAATCTTGGTAGATATAGGTCATAATTTGCAGGAAAAACATGAAGAACAGAAGGCAAAACAAGAGGTTTATACCGATCTGGAATTTTACAAGGTGTGGGGGCATGTACAAGAGCTGCGAAATCAGTTTTCTTTTCTTTAGGCTCATCACTCTGTAGAGAGTCAACATAAGATGTGGGAAAAGTGAGGAGGCCAGGATCAAAGGGAAACTCAACATTTACACTTTTTGAATAGGTCGAGTGAAGATTTTGATGACTTTTCTCATACAACAAACTTTGAAAAACTTTCAGGATAGCTTCAAGGACAGCAAATAAATAGTTTCCAAGAAAGCAAATTAGATCCTGAATACCATTCCACTTTAGATACCTGAACTTTGTGTAAGATCCTTCCATTTTCTCAGAGAAAGAGTCAGTCCTCCAGACTTCGAATTGGAGTCACCAGGTGAATGATTTCAGCCTTCTTATGTCTGATCGTTGTCCACCATCAACCATCAGATCTGGTCTTGATACATATACTGGGGCAATTTACAAGTTAAATGCTACGATTACAAGTTAAACCAGAGATCGACTGAAGCAGCGTTTATCTACTTCGCTGATGCATAGCAACAACGTTTCGAAGGCTACCTGGCGTGACTTCAGACTCCGTCTATAACAAGCAAACGTTTTGAGTTTCTCCCCAGTATGGTCGCCACTATGTTAGCGCTCAAATCTACCTCAGGCTGAAATGAAGTAAACTCAAGGCTACATCAAACCACGCTCAGCCTCGTAGCTAGCCCTACGAGGACAGGAGAGGGCTCTCTCCGTCAATCTTGAGAAAATAAGCAATAGGATGCGAGATGACTTACAATAAGAACCGATTTTAGGCTAGTAAAGAGATAAGTATGTTTGTTTTTTGGTTTTTGGGTTTTCGCTGGAGAAATGGGAAAACAAATTTTGGGTCCGGGGATAAGGTCAGACCTTTGCAGATTTCAAGTTGGGGCGAGGTAGGTGAATGTCTTGATGCTTTTGATTGGATATATGGACCAGATTAGACCGACGAGGAGCTGAAGAGGGCAAAGAAGAACTTGGATCCTCTCCAAACAGCTGAAAACATATAGAACTAACTGAATTCAAAGGTAGAGCACTGTAAACAATGGATTCAACCTCACTTACTCATTCAATTTAGTTCAGAAGCATATGAAAGGATGGTATACATTAAACATGAAGAAACTTACAGTAAACAAAGAGGAAACACCATCAAGAACAGAACACCACAAGGATCCCAACAAGTGCCGCAAAACCTCTGATCTTTCCTTAGCCAAAATATGAAAAATATGTACAATGATATCAAAGTCTCCCAAGAGTCCAACCTGTAGAATGTCTCAGAAATTACAATATATAGATCACTCTAACACCTTTCCCCACCTCTAGCGGTCGAATTCCCTCTTCAGGGATCAGTTTCAACCAATTCTAATCATGGAACTACAATCTAGGCAGCTAACAACTTGCCTCTAAAAGAGTGGAAACTGATCCATTACATGATTTTTTTACCCTTTTGAGAGTGAATCTTCTAGAAGAGATAAAAATAAGCCAAAGTTACATGCCAAACATGAATTTACATCATAAAAACCCAAAAATTCCATCCACAAGCAAAACTGGTCCATACTAGGCGAAAATCTGAGCTGGCAGTTGAAAATTCAGCAAAAATTTAAGTGGGTCGCTTTTGAGCCGAGTGGGTCGCGCTTTTTCCAGCCTGAATTTGAGGTACTTCCCGGCATCCAAATTGAGCTCATGATAGCTCGTTGGAAAGCCCTGGATGTTGAATATCCAACCCAAGTGGAATTTCCCAATTTGGAGCTCATTTGACTCTCCAAAACGTCTTTCTCCCAGAAGTACTTCCTGCTGGTGCAAAAGGTGGCAGCAAGGTGGTTTTTATGGTGTTTTTGAGCTCTTTGACCATCCAGAATCTGATGAAATGCTTAGGTAATGTCTGAGGATGCATAAATAACCATGAAAAATCCAAAAATGCAAAAATTTCCTTCAGCAAGTGTCCCGAAAAAAAGTGAGCATATGAGTGCGAGACCCACTTAACTGAAAAACTTGTTTTTAGACCCAAAAATTTCAAAATGACAAAATTTTCTCCGAATTTGCTCAAATTCGGAGCGAAGGTCCTCCATCATGTATCTTGCCCAGTCAGCGAAGCCTCGGCCAAAATCCGAAGTGGATTAGGCCTTTTCCGCCGTTTTAGTGCTTCGCTCAACCTCCTCTTCAGAATATTCATTCTCGCTTTGCAAACATGCATGCGAGCCCAATAATGGCCTTTCATGTGACGAAGCATGTCTTTGTCTCTATCATTATCCTGTGAATGTACCTACGCCGATGAAGAAGGCGAGACCCCTTCCACGCCATGTGGAGATAGTACTCGCGCTGCTGATGAAGTCAACGAGACCCCTTCCACCCCATGTGGAGATAGTACTCGTCGTGATGTTGCAAACAAAGCTCTGTGGCCTCTCTGATATGTTACCACTACTGGTGCACTGCTATGCTCCATCTCAGTACATCAACCTCAACGGTTGAGTCACTGTCCTGCTCATATCCTTGCTCATAAACTGAATCCGTCTCTGACATGGCTTTAAACAAGATATTTACAATATGGATGCTCATTTAGGTGCAGTGAAGGCAAAGTCTTAATGTTTGTTCAAAACCCAATAAATGTTACCCATGCACCCAAGTACCACAGGAAAACAAAATCATAATGAGGATGGCTCTGTTTTAATGGCATAAAAACTATCACTGTTTCGATCACAAGTAAGTTTGACAAATGAAAACCAAATGCAGATGTATGGTATAATTTTATAATGATGGCCAAAACTTGTCAAAGGGGCAAAGCATGAGATTTTGTTTATGAACTGGAGAATAGGGACAACACGACAATAACCATAGTGACACAAATAACCATGACAGCGGCAATATTATGGTGATGGCAGCAGTGATATGGTGATGGAGGCTTTATACTAGTCAACATGAAACTGTGCAAAAACATGAAAGGGCATGATAGTAATGATAAAATGATAACTGAGGGCGTGAGGATGATATACACAACGTGCTAGGGCATGAGCATATTTACCATTCAAGAGTTTTCAAACTTTTCATAAAACTGCCCATATACTTTCAAAACCTTTAAGGAATTAATTTGCATGTGAATGTAGGGTTTATACATTCTTCTCCAAACATGGCCTCTTTCCCAACATCAAAACATCACAACATTGTTAAAAATCTACTGAGCAATGATAAAAAATTGTTTGCAAGTTGTTGGAGTCGACTTGAATCAAAACTGGGCGCAAAACAAAATTTTCTGGGCTTTGTTGTTTAAGTGGGTCGCACCCCTCAAGTGGGTCGCACCCGTGCAAATTTACACTGGCTGAAGCTAACAAGTGGGTCGCATGCCTCTTGCCACATAGTGCATTTTGCAGGAAGCTTTTGGAGGCCTTCCCGGTGTCCAAATCGAGCGTGTGATAGCTCGTTGGAAATCTCTTGGAGTCTACTTTCCAACACAAGTGCAATTATGCAATTTGGATTTCATTTACCCTATCAAAAATCAAATCTCCCAACACTAGTCAAAATGAGCAGAATGAGGCTGCCTCAAGGCAGAGCGCTGTTGCAGTCAACTTTTGAAGGTCTTCCTCAACTCCAAATTGAGCTCATGATAGCTCATTGGAAATATATTTGTGTCTAGTTATCATTTGACTCATCATGCAAGTCATTTAGCCAACCATGCTAGGAGAAATCTTGATTTTCCCAAGGTCACTTCAGAGGTGCATTCAATTCTCCTGAGGCAACGGTATTTTTGACATTTATCTAAAACCATGATACCTGTGTAAAACTTGAAAAAGGTTTTTCTTCCTTGGGATGTTTTGGACAAAAACCTCTCTCAGTTTTCCAAAATTCATCTTTTATTGCTCTGAAACATCTTTTGAGTGAAACTTATCCCGATGTGTGAAACAAGGGATTTTGTCTAAATGAAGCGAAATGAAGGGGATAAGGGGCTTCTAAATTCTTGGGGAAATTTTGGGAAGTAGGGAGGGATGTTAGGAAGTAGGGGAAAGTGGAATCTAAGAGATTGAGTGAGGGGAAGGGGTCCAAAAGGGAAAAACACAGGCCTAGCCTAGAAAATTGCCAAGTTGTGGCAAGAAACTAGGGTTTGTGCAAAAATGAGGAATTTGGGGGATCTCAATGATGGGAAGTGTTTAATAAGGTATATTAAGGATAGGGGAAGGTGTGTGAACATCAGGATACAAGTTTTTCCAATGATTTGACCATCCAAGAGAAATTACCTCCAAAACCCTAGGAGAGGGAAATGGACCTTACCTAGGCACAACTGAAGCATGAACGAGGTGTAAAATGACCCAACGGAACTTGACATGATGATGAAAACCCTCTGAATGATGGTACACTGAGCTGAATGGTGACATGGACTGACACTTGGACAACTTTGGAAGGAGTGAAAGCAAACCCTAGACCTAATGCCTAGTGACCAAATTTTGCTTGAAGACTCATTGAAATGACAAAATTTGACCTTGACACCTTAAAATCACTTTGTAAGAGCATGTTTGATCACTGGAGGAAGGCTGCAAAGGTTGACTCTAACATTGGCTCCAATGGGGATGGTAGCTCCTTGGAGGTGCCAAGAATGGCAGATCTTTGGGAGAGCAGACCAGTGCTTTATCCATTGGGCCATGGAATCAAAAACTCAAACTGAAATGCATGACTGAAAACTGATGACTTGACGACACAAATTGAATCTCACTCAACTAAAAACTAACTCGATACTTAAACACAACCGACAAACTGGAAATATGCTCAAAGTAGAGCTTATTCAATACAACCTACTCTAATTGTGCTTTACACCACCCGATCAAGTGTAATGGAACAGCCAATGCAACCATGCAAGCATGCTGCCGGCTGTTTGATTTCTTCCCACATGCTTACTGATGCACAGGAAAAGGAAAGAATCAAAAGGCAACTCCCATGGAAACTTTGAACCAAGTGGACTGCTGATAAACTTGCAAAGCATGAATTGACTGGATGACTGCAAGAATACTGCGAAAGGATCTTCATAAACATAGCTCTGGTCTAGATAATCTCCATACCTTGATCTTAAACTTTTCCTCACATCTGCGGTGCTTTTCTTTGGTGATTGCAGCAAGCTGTCAAAAGGATCCTGAAATTCATGAAAAACCAAACTCTGTTGCTGATTCCAGACAGAACAAAAGTCTCCTTCATCAATCTCCTCATATGAATGGAAATCTTGACATGTGCTATGCAATGAAAAATCTGTTAAACAAGACAATGAAGGTGACCTTTGAATAAGATTATCATCAACATTATTTTCGGGCACATGGTTAGCTAATGGAGCAGAATTTTTATAACAAAAATCATCCAACACACGAGCAATAGGATCATCAAAAACTTGAGAAGACTGCTGCACTATATCCTTTGAAACTGTATGGCATCCTACTGGGTGTTCCTCTTTTCCTTGAGACATATTACGAATATTTTGCCTTATAAACTGAAATGCTTCGAAACAAAAGGGTATAGAATCTTCCTGCATCATCAAATCATGTATTTCATCTTCCACAACTTCATCTGTAATCTGACCTTCAATTTCATTGGATGGCTGCAAATCTGATGCTACAAGCTGCTCATCTGAAGATTTACTATGAAATTTATCTTTCAAAAGCTGAAATGATTCAAAACAGAAAGGTATGGAGTCACCTTGAATCATTAAATCATGTGTGCCCACTTCCAAGTCTTCAGCTGCAACTTGACAATCAATGACTTTTGGGGGCTGCAAATCTGAATATGAGAAGTTTTTGTTGCCCTCAAGACGATCCAGATCAAGACTTGTTGACGTTTGATTTCTGATTGCATGGAAGTTATCTCTAATGAACTGAAATGAATAAAAAAAAAAGGCAAAGATCCTTCACTTACATCAAAATTTTCTGCACTTTCCTCATCATTGCCATAGCTGATATGCATCGGTTGATCACTGTACTCGAGCTGCTGAAAGTGAACTTCCTCCTCGCACAAACTAGCTACTGATTTGTCTGCAAGATTAGCTTCTGTTTGGAGAACATAATCATCATCATACCGATCAAACTGAGGCAATTCATCATCAAACATACACATCATATCAACAGCTCTCTCTTCTTCACAATGATCTATAAAACAATCACTATGACTACTGGGATCAGAAACAAAATGTTTTGGATCAGCAACTTGTTCTTGAATGTCATTTTCATTTTTTGCAGTCATTTTCCGCACCATCTCTTCTACTGCATTTACGAAAAGATCAAGCTTTTCCTCTGAAGGTGTCAGCTGCTCTGAAACATTCTTCTTTTCTTCTTCCTTCAACCTTGCCCTCAAGATTAGCAAATGAGCCTCTACATTTACTGCCTTGTTCTGCATTTCGTGAAGTGTTGCAATATTCTTTTCTCTCAGCTGAAACTCCATTTCCGGATCAAAGGCACCCGGGTAGTGCAAGAGAGCAAATCTAGGAGAAGGTCTTATATCAAATGGCATCGAATAATAAACTTGGTTAAATCTAGCAGAAAATTGTTGTACTGTCTCTCCTGGCAATCTTTTCAGCTGGTTATACTCCTCTATAATCAACAAAAAGTTTTGTCCGATCATCCACCTGTCGAGGAAAACTGTGACGAACTGCTGGAAATCTGAGATGCTCGCATCAGGCAAGGCTTTAAACCAACTCTTCACTTGGCCTTGCAAAGAAAGAGCAAAAAGCCTAATACTAACATCTTCATCATCAACTTCAAAAAGATCTAGAAAAGTCTCAACATTCTGCACATGTTGCTCAGCGTTGACATTGTTACATTCACCATCAAATCTAGGTAGATATAGGTCATAATTTGCAGGAAAAGCATGAAGAACAGAAGGCAAAACAAGAGGTTTATACCGATCTGGAATTTTACAAGGTGTAGGGGCATGTACAAGTGCTGTGGGATCAGCTTGATTTTCTTGCTCATCACTCTGTAGAGATTCATCATAAGATGTGGGAAAAGTGAGGAGGCCAGGATCAAAGGGAAACTCAACATTTACACTCTTTGAATAGGTCGAGTGAAGATTTTGATGACCTTTCTCATACAACAAACTTTGAAAAACTTTCAAGACAGCTTCAAGACCAGCAAAGAAGTAATTTACAAGAAAGCAGATTAGATCCCGAATACCATTCCACTTTAGATACCTGAACTTTGTGTAAGATCCTTCCATTTTCTCAGAGAAAGAGTCAGTCCTCCAGACTTTGAATTGGAGTCACCAGGTGAATGATTTCAGCCTTCTTATGTCTGATCGTTGTCCACCATCAACCATCAGATCTAAACTTGATACACGTACTGGGGCAATTTATAAGTTAAGTGCTACGATTACAAGTTAAACCGGAGATCGACTGAAGCAGCGTTTATCTACTTCGCTGATGCATAGCAACAGCGTTTCGAAAGCTACCTGGCGTGACTTCAGACTCCGTCTATAACAAGCAAACGTTTTGAGCTTCTCCCCAGTATGGTCGCCACTATGTTAGCACTCAAATCTACCTCAGGCTGAAATGAAGTAAAACTCAAGGCTACATCAAACCACGCTCAGCCTCGTAGCTAGCCCTACGAGGACAGGAGAGGGCTCTCTCCGTCAATCTCGAGAAAATAAACAATAGGATGCGAGATGACTTACAATAAGAACTGATTTTAGGCTAGTAAAGAGATAGGCATGTTTGATTTTTGGTTTTTTGGGTTTTCGCTGGAGTAATGGGAAAACAAATTTTGGGTCCAGGGATAAGGTCAGGCCTTTGCGTATTTCGAAATAACAGGGTAGGTGAATGTCTTGATGCTTTTGATTGGACATATGAACGTATCGTACCCGACGAGGGAGTCAAGAGGGCAAAGAAGAACTTGGAACTTCTTCAAACGGGGCCGAAACATATAGAACTAAATGAATTAAAGGAAGAAAGACCAGAATACGGATTCAACCTCATCTACTCATTCAATTTAGTTCAGAAGCATATGAAAGGAATAGCATACATTAAACATGAAGAAATTACATTAAACAGAGAGAAAAAACCATCAAGAACAAAACACCACAAGGATCCCAACAAGTGCCGCAAAACCTCTGATCTTTCCTTAGCCAAAATATGAAAAATATGTACAATGGTGCCAAAAGTCTCCCAAGAGTCCAACCTCTCCAACCTCTGAAAATGATTGAGAAATTACATCATATAGAGCATCCTAACCCCTTCCCATGCCTCTAGGGGTCGAATTCCTCCTTCAGGGATCAGTTTCAACAAATTCTAATCATGGAACTACAATCTAGGCAGCTAACAACTTGCCTCTAAAAGAGTGGAAACTGATTCATTTACATGATTTTCACTTTTTTGAGAGTGAATATTCTAGAATAGATAAAAATAAGCCAAAGTTACATGCCAAACATAAATTTACATCATGAAAACCTAAAAATTTCATCCACAAGCAAAACTGGTCCAAACTGGCCGAAAATCTGAGCTGGAAGTTGAAAATTTAGCCAAAAATTTAAGTGGGTCGCATGCCTGAGCCAAGTGGGTCGCATGTCTTTCAGCCCGATTTTGAAGTACTTCCCGGAATCCAAATTGAGCTATTATAGCTCGTTGGAAAGCCCTGGATGTTGGATATCCAACCCAAGTGGAATTATGCAATTTGGATTTCATTTACCCTGTCAAAAATCAAATCTCCCAACACTAGTCAAAATGAGCAGAATGAGGCTGCCTCAAGGCAGAGCGCTGTTGCAGTCAACTTTTGAAGGTCTTCCTCAACTCAAAATTGAGCTCATGATAGCTCATTGGAAATATCTTTGTGTCTAGTTATCCTTTGACTCATCAAGCAAGTCATTTAGCCAACCATGCTAGGAGAAATCTTGATTTTCCCAAGGTCACTTCAGAGGTGCATTCAATTCTCCTGAGGCAACGGTATTTTTGATATTTCTCTAAAACCATGATACCTGTGTAAAAATTGAAAGAGGTTTTTCTTCCTTGGAATTTTTTGAAAAACAACCTCTCTCAGTTTTCCAAAATTCATCTTGTATTGCTCTGAAACATCTTTTGAGTGAAACTTACCCCGATGTGTGAAACAAGGAATTTTGTCGAAATGAAGCGAAATGAAGGGGATAAGGGGCTTATAAATTCTTGGGGAAATTTTGGGAAGTAGGGAGGGATGTTAGGAAGCAGGGGAAAGTGGAATCTCAGAGATTGAGTGAGGGGAAGGGGTCCAAAAGGGCAAAACACAGGCCTGGCCTAGAAAATTGCCAAGTTGTGGCAAGAAACTAGGGTTTGTGGAAAAATGAGGAATTTGGGGGATCTCAGTGATGGGAAGTGTTTAATAAGGTATATTAAGGATAGGGGAAGGTGTGTGAACATCAGGATACAAGTTTTTCCAATGATTTGACCATCCAAGAGAAATTACCTCCAAAACCCTAGGAGAGGGAAATGGACCTTACCAAGGCACAACTGAAGCATGAACAAGGTGTAAAATGACTCAATGGAACTTGACATGATGATGAAAACCCTCTGAATGATGGTACACTCAGCTGAATGGTGACATGGACCGACACTTGGACAACTTTGGAAGGAGTGAAAACAAACCCTAGACCTAATGCCTAGTGACCAAATTTTGCTTGAAGACTCATTGAAATGACAAAATTTGACCTTGACACTTCAAAATAATTTTGTAAGAGCATGTTTGATCACTGGAGGAAGGCTGCAAAGGTCGACTTAACATTGAAGTTTTTACTTTTTCAAGGTAAGTTTGCATTAGGGTAAGTTTAGTTTTTGAGTCTTTTCTTCGGTAAATTCAAGTCAAATTGATTCAGTTTCATTCAATTTGTGTCAATGAATTATCAAAAATTCAGTCCTAACTTTCAGTTTCATTTATTTTTTGACCGTATTGGCCCAATGGAAGAAAACACTGATCTTATCAACTCAGAGATCTGCGGTTCTTGACACCTCTGTCAGAGTTTCCATCCCCAATAATCCCAATGTTAGTGTCAGAATATGCATTCTTCGATTAGTGATCAATATCATTCCTTCATTTTTCATTTTAGGTGACTCATTCCGAAAATTTATATCATTCCATTAGGTCATGCTAAAAATTGTTTCACTGATGGTAGCCTCCATCAATAAAACTTCACTCTCCCTCAAAGAAACACATTTGTTCACTCACTTCCATGTATTCCTGAGCATAATAACACCTATGAAAATATCATTTCACCATTTCTTGCCTGAGTTAAAAATAAACCATGGAAATCAGGTTTCAAAGTATTATTAGGTCATTATGGTTTTGTCCTTCAAGGTCCAAAAATGCATTATTCCATCTCAATAAATTCAACAAACAAAAGAGAGTGCCTCAATGACATTATATTTTATCTATAGAAGATCATAAAAATGTAAATACTATATTTTTAAGTTGTAATTTTTATTTTATATGATTTTCATAACAAAATGTCATTTTGATATGAAATAAAAAATGTAATTTATTTTTATTTAAAATGTAATTTTATGTTGTTTATAAGTAATAATTCATTCCCTAACTTCCAAATCAAGCATTCATGCCAAACCAAAGGAAATGAAAGCCAAACTCCATCAAGTGATCAACCTGCAAAACAAAAAATTAGATGTCAAAGAGTATCAGTGTGAAAATTTGAAAAATGAAAAGCGAACAAAAGGAAAGTGGGTTTTCAAATTATAAATCAAATCCACTAGAGTATACAAGCCCTCAACACTTTAAGAAAAAGCCCATTTGTGTCTTACATCCTTAAGAAAAACTTAGCAAGGGAGAAATTTCGAATTTCAGAGTGTAACTGTACAAATTGGAGTTGGTCGTTGCGCGTTTTCCTGGTCGCTACGCATTCAGTAGAGACGCTACGCATTCAGCAGAGACGCTCCGCATTTGGTCAGGGTTCTCAGTGAAAATTTCAATGGTGCTACACATTCAGATAGGTCGCTATGCATTTAGCAGGGTCGCTATGTGTTTAGCAGGTCGCTACGTGTTCACCCAGAAAGTTCTAGAAAACCTCTCTTAGCCTGCCACTCCACCAAATGATGCCAAATATTTTCAAAATGGTTCTTCAAAGCTTCATTTACCAGTAAGTAACCAAGCCACCCTCTCTTTGATGTATTTTTGTGATTCAAGTCAATTCAAACCTATTTCTAAAGTAAAGAAACCCTAGTACTTACTAAAATCTAATTTACACCCTAAAGCTAATCCTTAAACTATCATACACTCTCTATCACATTCCTAAAAACATTCTCCCTTTTCCCTATCCCCATTCCCTAAACAATCTCATCCCTAATATCCCTAAGTCCTAGGGTTTCACTTACCTAGGATCCCTTCATATTCCCATTTCCTTCATTTCCCAACATTTCCTTTCACTTCATATTCCTTCATTTCATTCTGTCATCCCTATGATTTTTTGACACCAATCATGGATGAAGAGGAGAATAGAAGTCCTAGTGAGGAAGAGAGGTAGGAGAGAAAACCATATAAGAAGGGAGGGAAAGTCATCGGACATGAACCAACAACTACTAGAGAGCTTATGGAATCTCCCCTCCCTGTTTCATGCTTTAAGCATGTAGGCTGTTTCGAGTTTTGTGAAAAAGTGAAAAGAATCCTGTACGACCTTATGTTGACAATATTGTTCATTTCTAACCTTCATGAAAAACAGGTCACCCTTGCCGGGATCAATTTCACTATGTCCACTGACATTATTACAACAACTACTTGGATCCCAAATGTTGCGGAAAGATGGTTTAAACAAGGAAATCTCAATCATTATTATTATGAGCCATATCTTAAACAAAGGTACAAGAATGACAAAAAGATGATTTTTCCTTTCTCCAACCTCCTTGATAGTTATGTCCCCATGATGAAAATCATCGTGAAATACTTCACTTGTGAGGGAAGGTTTTCTAGACTCTATTCCTATAATATTTGGCTCCTCATGCACTTCGCTAGGGTCATAATGCTTCATATACCCTATTATCTCTACTAGAGCATTGATAAGATGGCATTTATTTCCAAAACAGAGACTATGATCATCAAATGCAGAGTCTCTTTCACCACTCCCTTATCAAAATGATAGTCATGCATCAACTTGATCAATTAAAAATTTCACGGGACACCTTCATATCCAATGAGATTTTCACTTCCCCTCCTATTCAACGTGGCCATAATGAACCTTCATCATCTCATCCTTCCTCATCTATCCCTCCATCTCAGCATACTATTCATACATCATTACCAGATCTTCAACTCCCATTACCTCATTCACCTCCATCTCACATTGACCATTGTTCTTCACCTTTTTATAGCCATTCATCAAAAACACATCATGATTCTGAGTCATCAAGCAGTGATGAAGACATATAGGAAAAATGGGCTAGTTTGGCTGAGGTTGAGCCATTGCCCAAAACTTACCAAAGAGGCTATAGGCATGTGTTTGATTCACTTGGAGTGAAAGGGTCCATGCCTTCTTCATCAACACAACAGGTAGATAAATTTAAGGAAAGGGTGATAGAGCCAACCATTCACGATGAGAAGGACAATCATGAAACATAGCAAGAATGAAGGGTTGATTGACCTAGATGAGGAGGATGAAGAAAAAATCACAAATGTAGCAATCAAAGGTAAAGAGGCTAATATTAGTGAGCTCCAAGCTAGTCTTGAGGGAGCTAAGTATGTGATTCACTTCCCTGAGCATGAAAACCAATAGCTAAAGACCAAACAGGTCATCGATGAGGTAAATTCATCAAAGAACAGAAAGAGGCAGAGAAGGCTAAAACCTTGCTTGATGAAACATTAGAAAATTTTGGTGAACTTGATGATGATGAGGATCAGCCTCTAAGACAGAGACCTTGGACTAGCGGGCTGAAAAGAGTTATAGCCCTAGAGAGATAAAGGGAAGCTGACCTAGCATACCAGCTTACACTAAATGAGTAGCTTGCCCTAGAAATCAGCAAGAACAGGGAACCATGGCTTCATAGAGCCAATATACATTTGGAGAAGTTGCTAGACAAGGCCAACAAGGATAATTACTTTTTGAGGAAAAAGGTCAAACTTCATGCTTGGAAAGAGAGAATTGCATTAGCCAAGCTCAAAAGAGCCAATGCTAAAATTGAAGATTTGACCAAGCAAGAATAGAAAGAGAAGCTAGACATACTTGCTGAGGTGACACTCCAAGCCTCAAACACTTGATCAACAAGTGCCCCAAAATTTTTGACAAACTCAACATTTTGTACCTTTTCTGTGTTTTTTAAATTATTTTATACATAGAAAATTTCCTAAATGGGTAGTGTCTTGGACTCTACTCTCTTTTTTGTAGCATCTAATGGAACAATGGCCACCACCAACAGATTTTTAATGATGATTACATCATCCTTGTGAAGTTTCAAAGTTTATGGAGGAGAAATGGTCCATCAAAAATTCAAAATACCATCAAAAAATCATGTTTCTGCCTCAAAATTTGTCTAGTCGCTGCACGTTTACTAGTCTTGGAAGAAGTGGTTTTTGACAGGGAAAATGGGTATAATTTTGAAAACTAGATGTAGTTCTAGAAATTAGACTCAAAGGGCTTTCCAACGAGCCATCATGGAGCATATTTGGACATCGGGAAGGCACACAAATTCAAACTTGAACAAAGGGCATAATTTCTGCTTGGACGTTGTGCGCTTAATAAGGAAATGGTGTTTTTGCAGTCTTCAGAAATTTTATGAGTTTCACTCCAGTTTTTATTTTTACCTTGGGAAATGTTGAACTTACCTATTTAAATGATGAATATGAATGTAATTTTCATGTTATTTCTATTTACTAGGGTAAATAAATTAGGTAAATCAAGCATATGAGGTGTAATGAATCAGTTCACTTGAGATAGGAATGAGTCACTTTCATCATCATGTACTCTAGCTTTCAGTTCAGATTTTTGTGTAATATCTCCCTCACCTCATGGATTCGACCCCTGAGGATGAGTGGAGGCATTTTTCATGTCTATTTAGCTCATTTTTTCACATGAGTCAAAGGTTGGAATCAGTTTCATTTTGCTAGTTGATTAAGGGAACTTGTACTCAGTTTTGGCTAAGCTAATAAAGAGGAGTTGTAGCTACATTTATGGGATATCTGTGGTATTGAATGTATTTCATTATTTCTTCTTCAGTCACATATGTTTGAATGTATTTTTCATCTTCACTTTCATGTCTATGTTATGATATTTTATAAGTGTGAAATTCAGAATACATGCTTGCACATGCTCTATTTTGGGTAACTGATCATATTTTGTTTCATTATATTTTTTCTGAGAGAAATACATCTCTTATGCTTCCCTTAGCCTCCTTACATTTCCTAAACCATTCCATAACCATTATCTTCAAGTGATTGAAATTGTACCTATTACAACCCGTTCAAGAAATTAAAAATTATTTACAAAAATCCATCTGTCCTATAACTAGAAAGAAGATGATGCAGAAGTCAAAAATTGATTATTTAAGTATCCTAAACCTTCCCTAAATAGCCCAGCTCATATCCATCATATTGAATTCATACATAGTCATTTTTATTCATAAAAATATCATGTTGGCTCCAACAATGTCACAATTTTTCGTTGGGAAGGTCGGCCCCCAAACTAGGCTCTCCCAACCACTATATATCACCCTAGTCATGGGAAAATTGAGGTAAGAAAATTCACAGATGTGAGGAAATATATTTGAGGTAGAAAACCAAGCAAGAAGGAGATATAGTTTTGGAATGAGGAAGAATTTATAGGCTTATGTTTCATGAACCTTTTGGGTGGAAGAAGCACTTGGTCTTGTTTTTTGATCTTTGTAGTATTTAGGTTATGGTTTTTGGTATTTCTTTGATCAATTCTTGGAGATATTTTTGTCTACTTTTGGAGTAGATTTCACCCGTTTTGGGGGAATGAATTATTCTTAACGTCAGCTCAACTTTTGCACAAAATTTCGGCCTATTAAAGACATGTGGTTCTGCCAAAATCCTGAGGCAATTTGGCCCCTCTGTGGCCAGCGAAATTTGGTCCCGAGATAAGAGTTTTGTACTATGGTAATTCGGCACTGAGGCAAGAGTTTTGGCCTCCTATAGAAGATCTTGGACCTGAGGCAAGGAGAGGTATTTGGTCCGTACTTTGAAAATAAATTGGAGCTAATTTTGAGAATAATCTAGCAAGCTTTGGATTATGTTTTTGTATAAGAATTTATGCAGATTCTAGCAAAATTTGGATAAGATTTTTTATTAGAGCTTGAGTAGATCTTGAGTAGACGTTAGATCAGATTTTGGATCAGACCTTAAGCAAGGCTCTCAAAGCTTTGAAGCTGACACTTTGGAGCTGACCTGAAGACACCTTTAAGCAAACTTGAAGATCCTTGGAGTATAATTTTTGGAGAAGAATTGAAGAACTCTTTAGAATAATTTTTACCCTTCCTTGAAGCATATATTGGAGAGAATTTTGAAGCCTTATATTGGATGACATCTTGAAGGAGTGTTATGTATTTCCAATAGTGATTTTGTAGTAGAAGTAGAAGGATTATTGAAGCTGGATGGGTTAAGAGCACCTGTGTTTTGATGATCTAAGGTATGAAATTTATTATTGAACTACCTATAGATTACACTTGTCATGACAAGGGGAAAAACTTAAGTTATTTGATTGTTGTTTTAATTGGTTCATTGTCCATGGCATGGGAGCCCAAGAAGATATTATTTTATATTTTATTCCATAGGGTGGCAAGGTGGTGCTAGGGAAGGAAATTGTAGCTTCCTTTAGGAGGTTTTCATCTCATTCTAGTGGGAGTTGGTAAATCCTGGGGTTGTAGCCCTTATAGTTGTAGCTGGTAAACCCGATGTGGTAGCATCCTTCGTAATAGCTGGTAAACTGGATGTGGTATAATCCTTTTAAATCCACAAGGAATACAAGAAAAAAAAAGCTAAAGGTTGAAGGAACTCCAAATGATAATTCATATGTAGAAGACCCAAATTTCATCAGGAAGCTAAAGAGGGGAACCAAAAACACAAAGGCAAGTTACCTTTTAAATGTTTTGAGTGTGGAAGAATAGGTTTTTATGCTAAGAGATTCCCTTTTAAGGAAAATAAAAGCTTTCACAAGAAAAGTATTTATTCTGAAGCGGAAAAAAAAGTCTTCAGAAGAAAGCAATATAGAATAAACTGATGCAAGATAAGTTGTCTTCATAACCCAAGAAAATCAAGGTAATGACCATGATGATGAAGAGGTAAATGATTTAGATGATGAAGAACCAAATATGAGAATATAATTTTTCAGGGGGCTGATAAAATATTTAGAGACTGAACAGGAAGATGAAGATATTCAAGAAAATTTGAAGAATATTGAAAAGGAAAATTCCTTGCTTAGAAGTATAACTAGAGACTTCAGAATCCTTGTTGAAAAGCGTGATGAAGAAATTACATATTTAAAGGTTCATCTTAAAGAAGAAAAATATTTAAGGAGGTGATGAAGATCCAATGATGAAGAAGAATAAAGAAGAGTTTAAGAATTCATAAGAGGAAGTTGTAACAACGAAGGCTAAAGTTGATAATCTTAACAAGAACTTGAGTAGCTCACTAGTGCTAGATAATATTCTTCGCTATCAAAGATATCTAGGTGATAAAATAGGTTTTGGTTATGAAGGCACATATTCAAGCAAGGAAGGAACAAGCTCCAAACCTTTAAAGGTGGAAAATAAAGGGAAATTTAGAAATACTTCTACTTCAAGAAGTTCTGTTGATATTACCATAAACATACAAGATCAGTAATGGATTGAACCACCTTCAAGATCGAAAAAATTCATAATATCATCCTACTCTCCCAGGCATGAAAATATTTTCGGTTGGGGCCTTTGTTTTGAAAATGAAACAGTTTTGAGTTGTAGAGAACATGTGGCAGAGCACAACCACGGTAGACAGGGAGCTGTCACAGTTACAGAGAGCTGGAGAATAGGTGGCGCGGCAGTTGCAGCAAACCAGCACAGATGGAAGAAATGGGAGAAAAGGATAGGCATCGGAACTCCCAATGATCAGGAAGAAGTAGCAAACAAAAAATCAGGAAAAGAGGGAAGACTGAAAGTCACGTTGACGAAGGAACAAATACGCAATCAGCCAGTGTAGATGGAAGTTTAGTCCAGCAAAGGGCTGAGGAAGAGAGCTGCAGGAGAGCTCTGTTCTGTCGTTTTTGTACTGTGTCTCTCTATAATAGACTCTGCGGAGTAATGTAGTTGCTTGTTATTGATAATGAAATATACTTATACCTATATTTGATGTTCTGAGTTCCATGGTAATCAGTTGGTTACTGTGAATGTATGGCCCGTTTTAAATTTTTTATTTTTCATCCTGAATATGCTTAATGAGTGATATCTTGTGCAATTTAGTAAGATCTATTTTCTATTCCCAGTACCTTTTGTTTTGCTTTATAGTTGTGATCGGTCGATACTTGATCTTTTCCTAACCTTACTATGGTCACGACACGCCTCGGGTGAGATGCTCTGCTCCTCGGAGTAGGGTGAACTTGCCGCCATTGTGCTAGACTACTACGGAAACCCTGTTGGCCTCTCTTCTGAACCTGGGTCTTGCTCAGAGACCTTCTTTCTTGCCCACAAATGGTTCCGTTGCCGGGACCTAAAATTTCATTTAGGAGCTAGATCATGGTATCATGGATCTATGAGAGAGAACTACGAAGCTGGTGGGATAACCACTTATATAAGTTCATATCACAGCAAGCTGAGTTGCGACAGCAGAGGGAAAAATCTATCAAGGATCGGGTTCTGTTCTCTGAATCTGTAAGCGATCTATACGAAATGTTTTGGGGAAAGTTTATGGAGGAAATCTATAATTGGTTGTGGAGACTACAAGTCAAGACATTCCAAGGAGGGTTGCGTAAGGTCTGTCGCAAGTGGACGCATGTGGATCTAGTAGCACTCCATCATTTAGATACCGATTTGACCCGAGCCGTAGATTTATGGGTACAATCTACCTTGGAAGGATATATAGTGGAATTTTCAACTGATTGTTACCAATCCTTTTCAAAAGTGGAAGATGTATTCAGATTTGGATTATGGGGAGATATTTTGAAGGAAATTTCGTTGTGGATCAAATCTTTAATGGTAGAAAAGGGATTGATGGAAGTTCAAAAATCTGAGATGGAGACATAAACCTCCAATACTGGGGGAAGGAGCTGAGGGAGAGATGCTACAATTAAGTTCAAAGGGGGAATAGAGATATGGATACCGAGACCTCTAGTAGGTTGAGAGAGTGACGAGCACATCGGAGGGCGTAGATTGCTGAGAAGTGGTGGGAGAGGGTGATGAAGGAGTTGGTGAAGCAGGAAAGTAGTCGATAGGACAAGGAGAAGGCACGGCAGATAACAAAGGAAATGGAAGGTCAGACGGGATCCCAAGGAATAGGAGGGACCATTAAGGAAGTCAGGCAAGTGTATAGGAGCCCAACCCAAAGGGAAAAGGGAGAAAAGTCCAAAGTGGAGGATGCGCGCCCCAAGGAGATGTCCGATGTGGAGTTTCATGTTGCGATGGAGCAACTATTCCGAGAGAGGTCGGCACCCGTAACTCAACGTAACTCTATTCCCAAAAGTTCAAGTAGCCCTATTCCCAACCTTCCCTTGGTACTCTATCAGCCGCTAGGTGAATTTTTTGTTAAGTTACAAGATTTTAGCAAGTTGAATAGTGTTCAGTCTACAAAAACAATACCTACTAGCATTAGTCCTAGTAATACAATTTCACAGCCAGGGAGTAGAGGTTTTATTCTAGTACCATCCACACAAAGAAATATGGCAGGATCGTTTACTCGATACCCAGAGTTCTTTGGGAGGGGAAACAATGATGTAGAGCAGCACTGGTACCTCTACGAAGCCATATGGAGGGATCGACAGATACCACAGGCGGTTAAACTAATCGAGTTTCAAACTACTCTAAGAGAGAGAGCTCTTCGATGGTTCATTAAATGGTCTGAAGCCCATCCAAACCCAGTGATAGATGATGTAAAGAAACAATTTGTTAAAGATTTTAAGTTACCTCAGACAGATCAGCGGGGCTTATGAGAGATGTGGGAGATTGAATAGTGAGAAGGTGAAACAGCGTGAGATCTGATGAGAAGATTTAAGGATGCAATTGGAAAAATGAGTTACCCAATCGATATGAATCATCAAAGAGATTGGTTTATCAAGGCACTTCTTCTGTTGGCGAGAACTCCCCTAACACAACAGAAGATTGATACATTACAAGATGCATTGGAGAAAACTATGAAGATAGAGGATATGGAGGTGTATCCGCAAGAATTTAGGGGAGGAGAAGTAGCTCAGGACCCTCCCATATTGGGGTTACAACATCAGATAGCCAGTCTAACAGATAATTTGAAATACATTCAGCCAATACGACCTGCAAGACCCAATGTGTGGTGTACACATTGTCTGATGGAGGGACACGTGGTCACCAAATGCCCAAGGTTGTAGGGACAGAATACGGGGGCTTCAGCAATAGGGACACAAAGGACTACACCAGTAGGGGGAGTTGCGCAGATAAACACTCAAGGGTTGTACCTACCGCAACCCCAATTCCTAGGGTTCCCTGCACAACAGAATCATACTGCAATGGAATACTGTGAAATATGTAAAGGCATTGGTCATCCACCACAACTATGCCCAATTTTGCAGAAATACTCCAACGTTCCAAAAAATATATATTATGAGTTTTGTGCTTCCACAACACATAATATAGAGCAGTGTAGAGCCCTAGATGCACTGGAAGAACGATTGGATAAACCATCTTATAGAGTGAATGAGGCTCCGAGGGGACGAGGAGGAGGAATGAGAGGAGGCAGAGTTGGAGGAAGGGGACCTGTGAGATGTTACAATTGTGACCAAGAAGGCCACGTAGCAAGGGAATGTCCACTTCCCAGAATACCATGGTGCTATCAGTGTAGAGTCAATACACACGCAACTGAAGACTATCCAAAATTAATTAAGAGATGGGAAGAAAGAGCCAGATAGAGAGGAGAAAATCTGGTGAATGCAGAACCAATAATAGTAGAGGCTCAGGCTATGCAAAATGTAGCCATACTGACACAGGGAGGAAAGAGAACAAGGGAGGATGCACATAATATAGACTCGATAAAGCTAATCAAGCCATCATCTCCAAAGCCAATTTTCAGGCCAGATAGACAGAAGCAATATTTTAAAGAGGCAGTGGAAATATTTTCCCAACTCGGGGGGAGCAAAGGCATCGAGTTACCACAACATACAATTAAAAGTATTGAAGAATGGTTCCGAATATTTTTCAAAATTGTAACCAATGCACCAATGCTAGAACAACTAAAACAAAACCTAGAGATGGTGGTGCAGGAAAACACAAAACTAGAGGAGTCAAATGACTCAACCCAGAAAGATATACGGAGAATCAAAAGAAATAAGAGAAGAACAGGAAAGGAATTTTGCGTAAATACTCAAGTCGTGGGATTCCAAATTAAATACACCATGCTTGACCTAGGATCAGATGTCAACATTCTTCCAAGAAATACATCGGCAGCATTGGGGAGACCAAAGTTGACATACTCACATGTCCAGCTCTGCATGGCAAATCAGTACTACATTGTGCCCATTGGCAGGTTGGAAGAGGTCGAAGTTGATGTTGTGGGGGTAAAGACATACACAGATTTTGAAGTAATAGATATCATAGGGGAAAGGAATCCCTATCCGACACTATTAGGGATAGATTGGGCTTTTGAGAACTATGCAGTGATCGACTTGAAAAAGGAATTGATGATATTTGAATACAGGGAGGTCAGGGTCACTCAGCCACTTATCAGATGACAGTAGGGAAGAGAGAAGACTACATCAACCCAACAGGGGGGGGAACTGTAGGCAAGAGAAGAGTTCAGAGCTTAGAATTAGGCTCAGAAATAGCCTGGGATGATTAGCAACAAGGAGGATATGAGACCAATACAAGAATATGTGCTAACATTCAAAGAGTCAACTCGATTGGAATTGAGGTAAGAGGATATCTGACATTATCAAATATGAATGTTGTAAATACATTTATTGCAAGAATAGAAGATAAATTACCAATGGAACACAGAATCTCACTCATGGATGTAGCTCTACAATCCATGTCGACAAGATGGTGGAGTAATCATCGCAACTCACTATTGGGATGGGAGGATGTTGCAGCAACATTAAGAGCCAGATTCAAGGAAGATGAAGGACCACAACTCAATGAAAATTACCAAGGGGATTCTGAACCCATTAAAAATTTAAAAAATTGTGAGTACCACTGGAAGAAATCATGGTACCCGGAATATCTGTGGATGCACAATTTTATACATTCACTAGGTTCAATCCCACAAGCTTGGTACTTAACTTAAGAGAAGAAAAGAGGAACTGGCACCTGACAAGTAGTTGCGGATAAGTTTACGCAATGTTTTTATTTTGAAGGAGAAACAAAACCGGTTACACAGGCACTACAGGCCATCAAAAGAGTATTATTTTTTCCAGAGATTCGGGAGGATGAGGAACAACCACTCCCAAAATATATTATCAAACAGTCAGTAGCATGCAAAAAGATAGACAGTGAAAAGGATGATGATGATCTAGAAAATCTTCGACACTTATATTTTGGAGTAAAAGAAGGGGAGAAGGATATACAAGAAGAACCTACAAGAGAGGGAATCCATCTACTACCATTGAAGACCAAAAAGCTGAACATCGGAACCCTGGAAAAACCCAAAATTTCATCAACTGGCGACTACTGGGATGCATAAACAACTAAGGAGATATTTAATCTTCTACAAGAATATGAAGACTTATTCCCATCCTTAGTAGCGGAGCTAAAAGGAATAAAAGGAGACATGGGGGAAATGCGTATAATCTTGAAGCCCAACGCAAGACCAGTAAAGCACAGACCTTACTGTCTGAATCCAAGAGTAAAAGAGAAATTCAAGGCAGAGATAGATAAAATGTTGAAAGCAGGTGTTGGGCCCATATTAAGGTATGGTTCTCACCCTGTAAATACTTCAAATTATATTGTAATTTCAAGAAAATCCCTCTTCACATTAACAATAAGGAATAAAAAATCATGAAAATGGGAACAATCAGACTAATGATAAAAAGGACGGTTTATAGTAAGAAATTGACTCTTTTTGTCTTTACCTGTAGGAAATTAGGAATGCCTAAACCAATAGCAAATGGAAGCCAATCGACGGATGCAAGCACAAGAAGTCCTAAAGCAGTCCCAACGGCCGATAGAAGGTGAACAAGCAGATTTGAGTCCAAGAACTCAAAAAAAAGCCATGCGTAGCGGGCCGTCGTTTCAGATACATTCTCGAAACTCCCAAATATCACCTTTAAAAGGGTAAAGAACAGAATAGGAGAGTAATTCTGTAATAGAAAAATCCAGAAAAATCTGTCTAATTATATTTTGTAGCATTCGTGGATGTAACAGAGAGTTTTGAATAACCATCTTTTGAAGTTTTCTCAGTGCTGAGGGTTCTGTAGTTCTGGGCCCAACCTCCAGGAGCTCCACGCATGTTTTCATGTTCTGAATAGTTACAGAATCGATACCTATGAACTTGATGTAGTTGTAACACATACTTCCATTTAATATAATTACAACTCTCTTTATTTAAAGAATCATTGGAAATTGTGTTCTTAGAGTAATAAAAGTGTAATCTCGTTTATGATAATGTTTTGTTAATTCCGGTTCTTTTGCTGTCATGCCAATTGACTTCTAGGCCGTAGGAAGACCGATTTCAGCGTTCTTCGTCTCCATGCATTTCATTCTCCTTCTAGCATAGTAAAGCAATTAACCAATTGATCAGTGTTGCTTAATTAAGTCTTACGGAGAATTCCATTGCAAAATTACTTAATTATAGCCGTATGAGTTATTTGATCCATTTCAGTTATATTGTTGTTCAGTATTGCCGACTTAGTTCTATTGTTGTTTCATTATTGCACAGCTAGTCATATTGTTCAGTTATACTACTGTTTCATTAGTGCACAACTATTCATATTTCTCAGTTATACTGTTGTTTCATTATTGCACAGCTAGTCATAATTCTAGTTATACTGCTAGCCATATAACTGCTTCATTACTGCTTAGATCACTAGGTCATTGATTCAATTCAATTCCATTTCTGAAACAACTTAGTTAGACTACTCTTCTGCTTAATTTCATTACTGCCATTTCAATTCTTGCTTGATTTATTCAGATTGTTGTTCAGTTTAATTAAGTTGTTGTTTTGTTCCAGTAGAGAAACACCAAATCCCATTACTAATCTTTAGGCTAAAGATCCATCTAAGACACCTTCTCTAAGATCAATAAGCTCCAGGAGTTAGTAATTCCTTCTTTACATTGATAAAGAGCATACGTAGACCAGTTAACTCGCATATACTGTGCTGAAACTCTTGAAATAAAAATACTTACCCCAGGTTGATAATTAAATGAAGGAACACTAGAGTTGTCACAAAAATTCACCTCTATCCGACCCAACATTTTGGTGTCATTTCCGGGGAGAGTGTTGAGAGTTATCTCCTTTAATTCATTCTTTTTCCATTGCTGTGAGGAATCGGGTATTGAAAACAAAAGGTAAGAACCTGTGTGTCGGTAAGCAACATGCTTTCCCTTTAGCCCGCCCGCCAGCAAATTGTACAAGAGCCATAGGATAGGTTCTCTTGTTTTATGCCTAAGAAAAAGAAGATAGAAGCAACCCAAAATTAGTCACAACCACAACCCGAAGGACCAGTGATCCTTGGGAGGACAACATACATAGATGAAATCACTAAGAAAGCTGAATCTCAAGCATCTATAGGACCGAGAACTACTTCCATCCAAAATCCTAACATACTCCCTTGGGTGGTAGCCTCACCCTCTGTAGCCTACGTTGAGATTCATAGCAAGACAGAGGGGTCTGAGCGAAGCTTGTAGACTGCCATTCATCAAAACATTGACCTTTAAAAAGAGGGAGGCTCTTGCAACTTGCAAGAAGGCAGGGGAGAAACTAGTGGAGAAATTCACATAGACATACCTAAGTCCCCTGAAGAAGTAATCAAAATAGAACTTCTTAGAATCCCAGATCAGAGAAGTGATGTAAAAATCCCACCGCATTCACCTTCCAAGCCTATTAAAATCTCCCCTCCAGATCAAGAAATTCCTGAAGATTTCTGGCACCTCTTTGATCAAATGGCAAATAATCAAAATCAAAATCAGAGGCAGACATCAACATTGGAGTACCCCATTGTTGATCATGCTTCCAATGCCCCTATGAAAGCCATTCCCTGGCATAACATCCCCACCTTTCATGGATTAACCACAGAATATCCTGATGCATTCTTATTTGAATTTGATGTCTTATGCAGAGGATATGATTACACCACCGATCCCCAAAAACTAAAATTATTTCCCTCCACCTTGAAAGGGACGGCTCTCTGCTGGTTCATGGGGTTAGGAGGGGGAACTATAAAAAATTGGGACCAAATGAAGAATACTTTTCTTACCAAATACCAAGACTATTATCGAACCCGAGACCTAAAAGACGAAATCTTTAACATGACTGCAAAAGACAATGAAACATTAGAGGAATACGTAGAAATATTTCAATACAATTTACAAAGATCCCCATATATTACGTTGTCCAAGGACGTTTTGAAAACCACAATGCTTAAAGGGATGAAGGAGGAATGGGTTGAATTACTTAACATAATGGGAAAAGGAGATATTTATCAGGAATAATATGACGAGATTATCTCCTTATGTATTAGATGCTCTCGGGGTAGCTCATGCAACAGACCTATTGGGCGTGATCTTAAGCAGACCAGTGGAAATGTAACTAGGGAAGAATTTGGAAATCTTTTAGAAAATTTCAAAACCAACATCTTGGGCACTTTGACTATGCAACTTGATGTTTTGCGAGCAAAATAAAAACAAGCAATAGCCGAACAAAATCTGGCCATATTCTTCCCAAAATGTCAGAAGAAGAAGAGCCAGAGGGAGTGTCCTTTAGACATGGTCCAGACATGTGCTATCTGCACTAAGGATCATGCTACAGACTAGTTTCCTTCACTCCCTGGGCTGAAAGGCATCTACAAAGAAGCAGAAGAAGAAACAGAACCAGTCCATTTAATGAATCAGCGTCGGCAATGGCAAGCACGACCTGTCATACTGAAAGACCTACCTCAATACTTTCCATTGCCCTAGTACAACCAGAAAAACCCTGCAACAACTTGGCAGACTCAAAACCCCTTCCAAACTTGGCAAAACCAAACCTTTCCTATCCCACCCTGGCCTACACAAAATCCATCAGGAAGTAACTAGAAAAACTTCCCTAGTTCTCCCCCTTATTGGCAGAATATCCCTTTTCAAAACAAATGGCCAAACCCTCCTACTCAAAACAATAATTAGAAATGGCAACGACCTACGGGGATGGAAAATTTACCGACATGAGCAGGAACCCAACAATTACCAGCTGCCTACCCTATTCAACATAACCAACAGCCTACCATACGACCTCAATTACCAGCCCAACCCAATCCCAATCCCAATAATAGAACAGTTAAATTAATTCAAATCATAGAGAATCCAACACCCAACAATGAACAAAAAAAATGTAACGAATTAAAGTTGAGATCGGGACGTACCATATTTCCCATAGAGGCCCCAACTCCACCTCAACCCCAAATTGAAACATCCACAGGGATAACAAAAACAAGTAAAGATGAGGAAACAAAAAAACAACAAAGACCTGAAGATATTAAAATGGCTCCACCACCATTTCCTGAAAGATTAAACTTTCCCAGACCTATAATCAACTCAGAATTTGACATCCTGGGGGAGTTAAGAAATCTTTGTGTCAAAATTCCTCTTCTACTGGCCATCCAGGACATTCCCATCTATGAAAAAACAATCAAGGAGTTATGTGGAAAAAAACAAATTAGGAAAACAATGGCTGCACCTACCGTTCATTTAGTAGGAAATCTATCTGACTTATTGTTAGGAAGAGAACCACCTATGAAATATGAAGACCCAGGAAACCCCATTGTAACCGTACAAATTTTTGGACAGTCATTTCCAAACACATTGGTTGATCTTGGGGCTGCCATCAACATCCTAACCACTAGAGCTTGTGAAAAACTAGGCATATCAGTCCCCGAACCTACAACCACACTCCTATAATTAGCAGACAGATCTGTTATTAGACCAGAAGGTATAGTGCAAGATATTATGGTCTCACTAGACTCATGGGAATACCCTGCTGATTTTTAATTTATTAATCCAAAAAATAGGATGGAAGGGCACCCATTGATTCTTGGGAAGCCTTGGCTAGCCACGGAAGATGCTTACATAGGCTGCCGAATAGGCATCATGACTATCACTAGAGGAAATTCTGTAAATAATATTGTAATCTATCCTCCTGCCAAACCATGTCTTCCCACGATAAAAATTCACAAAAACCCAGATACATATTGGGAGCAAACTATCCATCCACCCCTCACACTACTAGAGGATCTTGAATTTAAAGATCAAACGGAAGATGATTTGATCAATAACATTATGAATCAACCTCCCAAAACTGAAAATTTGCAATGCCAAATGATGAAAACAATTCTTGAGCATGAAGGATAAGAAAATATCGTAACAGAATTTGAGACCCAATATAATCCCACAACCACTGTTTGTAATAGTATACCTATTGAAATCGAACCAGGTAAGATTTTGAATATTAACAGTAGCCTGGATGACAACCAAAGGCAGAAACTTGTAAAAATCCTTCAGAAGTGCCAGGGTGCATTTGCGTGGGACTACCAAGACATGAAGGGCTTGGACCCACAATTGTGCATGCATCATATCTATACTGATAGAGAGACTCAGCCTGTTCGACAATCGCAATGAATACTGAATCCCCATTTAAAATAAATTGTAAAAGAAGAACTCCAAAAGCTCCTCGATGTAAATTTTATTTATCCTATATCAGACAGCAAATGGGTCTTCCCTTTGGTGGTTGTCCCTAAAAATAATGGGAAGTGGAGGATCTATGTAGACTATAGAGAATTAAATAAAGCAACTTAGAAAGATCATTTCCCCCTTCCCTTCATTGACCAAGTCCTTGACACCTTAGCTAGAAAACATTTTTTCTCTTTTCTTGATGGATTCAGTGGATACAATCAGATACAAATAGCCCCTGAAGATCAAGATAAGACAACCTTTACCTGCCCATGGGGCATTTTCACTTATAGAGTGTTACCATTTGGATTATGTAATGCTTCGGCAACATCAAAGAGCCATAATTAGTATTTTTTTTCCGATTTAATAAATGAAGAACTTGAAATTTATATGGATGATTTTACACCCTACGAGGAATATTTTGATCAAGCACTAGAAACATTAGACAAGGTATTAGAATGATGTATTGCTACTATATTGTGTTTAAGAAACGAAAAATGCCACATGATGATGACTGAGGGGGTAATCCTAGGCCACTACATTTTTGCAACAGGAATACAGGTAGACTCGGCTAAAATAAAGATAATCCTTATATTAGCCACACCCTGTACACAAATGGAGGTATGTATTTTCTTGGGGTATGCAAGATATTATCACAGATTTGTAAAAAATTTCTCACAAATAGCTGCGCATTTGCATGCTTTAACTGGAAATGTTGAATTTTAGTGGATTGAAAAATGTGACATTGCTTTTACAGAATTAAAGAAGCTGGTCTCCATGGCACCAATCTTGCGAGGTCCTGACTAGAGACTCCCCTTTCATATCTCTTTGGATGCATCTGATACAGCAATAGGAGCAATCCTCTAGGAAGAAGACTGAAAACCATATGCTATTTATTATATCAACAAAAATCTCACCCCCGTCGAACTAAACTACACAGTAACTGAGAAAGAATTCCTGGCTGTAATTTATGCTATCAATAAATTCAGGCACTACATAATAGGATATCAAGTATTCCTGTACATTGACCATTCTGCTATCAGATATTTAGCGAATAAACTGATAACGAACGGAAGAATAAATCGCTGGCTACTATTATTACAGGAATTTGATATAACAATCAGAGACCGTCCAGGGAAGGAGAACGTAGTCACAGACTTTTTTTCGAGAATCCCCAAAACAAATGATACATTAATAGTCAACGATCGATTTGCATTAGCAGTCAAAACCTCGTGGTACGCAGATGTGGAAAATTATCTGGCAGTTGGGAAGCTACCCAAACATTTGATGGCAAAAGAATGGAAGTTAATTGTACAGCGCAGTTCATGATTCCCTTGGATTGAAGGATAATTATTTCATACAGGGGCTGATATGCATATACGCCGATGTATAAGGGAAGACGAAATTCATCACATCCTACGCGCCTGTCATGATGAACCTTGTAGTGGTCACTTTGCAAACCAACGGATGGGGCATAAAGTGTTGCAATTAGGCTATTTTTGGCCTACAATTTTTAAATATGCAAAGAAGTACATTCAGTCCTGCGACAATTGCCAAAGGATGGGTTAGCCAAGCCAAGCTGATGAAATGCCACTACAACCGTAATTGGTGGTAAAACCATTTGAACGATGGGCCTTGGACTTCGTTGGGCCATTTAATCCACCATCAAACCAGAAATCCCACATATTAGTTGCCACAGATTATGTTACCAAATGGGTCGAAGCAGTATCTTTTCCAAGAGCCATGGAAGAATCAGTAATTAAGTTTCTCTTCGAACTACTTCTATGATACGGCCTACCAAGGGAGGTGATAACTGACAAGGGGGGCACAGTTCACAAGAAATAATATCATATCTACTTTAAAAAATCACCATGTTATTCATAGAATTACATCTCCTTACCACCCGCAGGAAAATGGACAAGTCGAAAGCACTAACTAAGTCCTAGAGGCAATCCTTACCAAGATAGTAGCAACACATCGTCGGGACTGGGCCACTAGACTGCCAGAAGCCTTATGGGCTTACCGAACAACCTGGAGAAATACCACTAAATATTCACCATATCAACTAGTATTTGGGAGAGAACCTATCTTCCCTATTGAGTTCGAAATTAAAACGCTGAGAATAGCCAAGGAAGTAGGATTGGACTTAATGGATGCTCAAACTAAAAGACTTCAACAAATAAATGAACTGGATGAAACTTGACGCTTGCCTTACAATGAAAAATGATCATTCAACAACAACGAGCCAAGTGGCATGACAATCTAATAAAAAAGAAAGTATTCCAAAAAGCAGATTGGGCACTTCTGTATGATTCCAGATTCCAAGACTTTCCAGGAAAACTGCAAACAATATGGCTTGGCCCATATGAGATTCAGGAGGTACATAGAAATAGTGCCCTCACTTTAACCATGGTAGATGGATCTGGCTCAAAATTCCGAGTTAACGAACATAGAGTATGCCTCTATCACAAACCTCTCACGAAGAAATCTTTTTGCCAACAAGCACGAGAAGATCCCACCATTTGAGTTGTGGCACAAGGGGGTGACAACCCCACAAACTCAGGTACATGAGAGGTTTGACAACATCACTTGTAAATTATGTATATAATTGTATATTCGTCCCATTTACAATCCATTCTTCTACAAGGTTGTGTTGTTTCCAGTTTCTTACTTTGTTGTCCAATTTATGAACAACTGTTGTTCAATTTTTGAATAGTAGAAATTCAATCGAATTGAACAAATTTTTGGTTGAATTTTTATGCTTTGATGTCCAGTTTATGAATAACTGTTGTTCAATTTTTGAATAGCAGCAGTTCAATCGAATTGAACATCTTTTTGATTGAGTTTTTATGCTTTGCTGCTCAATTCTAGAACAACTGCTATTCAATTTTTGAACAACAGCAGTTCAATTGAATTGAATAGCTTGTTGTCAAGTTTTAAAGTTTTTATATTCAATTCCAAGACAACTTCTATTCAATTTTTGAACAATAGTAGTTCAATTAAATCGAACAGCTTTTTGTCGAGTTTTTAAGTTTTACTGTTCAATTCCAGAACAACTGCTGTTCAATTTTTGAACAGCAGTAGTTCAATTGAATTTAACAGCTTGTTGTCAAGTTCTTAAGTTTTGCCATTCATTTATAGAATAGCTACTGTTCAATTTTCGAACAGCACCGGTTCAACCAAATTGAACAAATTTTTTACCATGTTTTTAATTTTTGTTGTTCAATCCCGGAACAGCTGCCGTTCAATCCCTGAATGGCAGCAGTTCAACAGAATTGAACAGATTTTTTTCGTGTTTTTAATTTTTGTTGTTCAAATCCAAAATAGCTGTTGTTCAATCCCTGAATGGCAGTAGTTCAACAGAATTGAACAAATTTTCGCTATGGTTTTAAACTTTTCTGTTCAATCCCGGAAAAACTGTTGTTCAATTTCTGAACGACAACGGTTTAATCAAATTTTAAACATTTTTTGTTGTTCTACTTGTGCTATTCCATTCATAAATAGTTGTTGTTCCATATTTGAACAAGCTGAATGTTCCTTCTGTTAGTTCCCAAATCTACCTTAGGCTGAAATAAGGCAGAAGAATGACAACACCAAACCACGCTCAGCGTTGTAGCTAGCCCTACGAGGACAGGAGAGGGCTCTCTTTGGGTCAATCTCAATAAAAATCTTCAAAGGGACTTGAGATGACTAAAAGAAAAACTAATCTTAGGCTAGATAAACAAATAGGAGGGTTTGATTTTTGTTTTTAGGGTTTTTTGTTGGAAAAAAGGGAATAACAATTTGGGCTTGGGGATGAGGCCAAATCTTGCAGAGTTTCAAGCTGGGGCAGGGTAGGCAACAACTTTGATGTCTTGGATCAAATGAATGGATGGAAAAGACTGTTGAGGATCTGAATAGGGAAAGAGCATGCAAGGATCCTCTTCAAACTGACGAAGAACATAAACAACTAAACAAAAGCTTAAGGCAGAGCACCAGCAAATCAATGAATTCTACCTCAAATACTCATTTGTTTAATTCAGAAGAAAAGAGAAGGAATATGGCATACATATAAAATTAATAAAAATTAAAATAACATGAGAAGAACATCATCAAAACTCAGAAGCCACAAGGATCCCAACAAGTGCTGCAAAACTCTGGTCTTTCCTTTGCCAAAAAAACTGAAAATGTATGTACAATGAGGTGCCAAACTTTTCCCAAGTGTCCAACCCTGAAAATGTCTCAGAAAATACAATATATAGACAAGTCTAACCCCTTCCCATGCCTCTAGGGGTCTATCTCATGCTTCTAGGAGTAGTTTGAACCAATTCTAAACAAGGAGCTAAAATCTAGGCAGCCAAACAACTTGCCTCTATATGCTAGGAAACTGATCCATTCACCTAATTTTCACCTTTTAGTGAATGAATCATCTAGAACATGTAAATTCATGCCAAAATTACATCATGGTTACCATATTACATCAAGCTAAATAAAAAATTACATCAAGAGGTGAAACTAGTCAAAATTGGCCGAATTCCTGAGCTGGAAGATGAAAAATAGGCTGATTTCCTCTATGCGCCACGCTCAAAAGCCCTATGCGCCGCGCTACTTTGGACCTGTTTTTGGAGCACTTCACGAAGTCCAAATAGAGCTCATGATAGCTCGTTGGAAATCCCTGGATGTCTGCTATCCAACCCAAGAGGCATTTCTCAATTTGGAGCTCATTTTCCCCTCCAAAACTTCAATCTCCCAAAAGTACTTCCTGCTGGTGCAAAAGGTGGCAGAAAGGTGATTTTCATGGTGTTTTTGGCTCTTAAGACCACCCAGAATTTGATGAAATGCTTGGGCCATTCTTGAGCATGCATAACTTATCATGAAAAATCCAAAAATATCAAGTTTTCCTCCAGAAGGTGTCCCAATCATAAGCGTGCGTCGGGTGGCACGACGCGTCGGGCGGAAAAACCTGTTTTACAACCAAAATTTTCAAAAATGACAAAATATTCTCCAAATTTGCTGAAATTTGGAGTGAAGGTCTCCCATCATGTCTCATGTTCAGCCAAGGAAGCATGGGCCAAGATTCAAAGTGGATCCGGCCTCTTTCGACGTTTCAGTGCCTTTCTCAGTCTTGCTTTCAGGATCTTCATTTTCTCTCTGCAAACGTGTGTGCGGGCCCAATAGTGATTATTCATATGTCTGAGCATGTTTTTGTCCCTGTTGGACTTTTCCAAGAGCGTTTCCAGATGAATGTTAACATGTGTAAGGCAAGTCTCTCGCTCAAATGGTGTCATGTCACCTGGTCTCTTCCGGGCCAATTGTCGATCTTCACGGATTTGCTGCAACTCTACAAGTGTGTGCTGATCCTCCAATTGTTTATTACACTGCTCCAAGTAATATATCACCCATTGATCTCTCTGCAATTTCTCAGTCAGCATGTCAATCTCAGCCTTTTTCTCCTGGATGATCTCTTTCAGTTTCGAGCTAGGAGAGCTCGCATCAACATCGATGAGTATAAAATTAGTGTCTCGGCCTCTTGAAGGGCCCTCATCGTGCATAGGCCTCTTGCCTCTGTCCTGAACCTATACCTGTGTTGATGTCAAAGGCGAGACCCCTTCCACTCCATGTGGAGATAGTACTCGCACTGCTGATGATGTCAACGAGACCCCTTCCACGCTATGTGGAGATAGTACTCATTGTGTCGCTGCAAATAAGGCTATATGGCCTCTCTGATATGTCACATACACTGGAGCACTGATAGGCTCAGTCTCAACATGAAAAACCTCGGGAGGAGGCTGTGGCGCTGCAAAGAAGTGTCAAAGTGAACAAAATGGACTGTCAAGTGACTTCGGAAAGGACAAACATTTACTCACTGCTTTGGAAAATGTTGAGATTACACACCTTTACAAATGGTATGGGAATAGGTGATAGTGATGGGACTTGTGACGTGATAGAAACAATATTTATTCAAATGGAAAAAGTACAGTCAAAGATATGAAAATAGCCATTGAAACTTGTAAAAATTTAAATTTTAATCAATGAAGGGAAGGAGGTAACAAGTGATAGGGTTTGGGATTTCACATGGGGATCAAAGGATATAGGGGTATGGGATAGAGGAATAACAATGGGACTGCGCTATAACAACCATAATGATAGCAGGGAGACAATGATAATAAGAGAGACAGCAGTGATGGATTTAGGAGAGAGACTGTGAGACTGTGGTCTATAACGTGACAAAACTAGCAGTGACAATAATGACAGTAAATGGCAATAGCATATATATATCAATGAAATGAGAATTGAAGCACTAAATTTCGCGTTTTGAAACACCTCCCTTTAACCCTTGGAGCAAATTTGGATGTGGTTATAGGGTTAAATCTTTCACCATTCAAACACTGACCTCTTTGCTTCTAAACCACAGCACCATAGTCAAAAATCATTGAGCAAACGTGGACAAACTTACTTGGAGCGGAAAAAATTGTTTGATTTTGGAAAATTGCAGAGTTTGGACGGATTTCGAGCTTGATGGCCCAATGCGCCGCGTGCACACCCAGTGCGCCGCGCTGGTTTGGTGCATCGCGCCTGCACAAAAATACACTGCCAACCTTCGCCCAGTGAGCCGCGCGCATTCTATGCGCTGCGCCTCCTTTGTATGCGCCGCGCATAATGATAACACACAGTCACGGCCTCTTCAAATGCCAGTTTTCTCTTCAACCTCAAATTTCGACTTTGCTATGAAGATTTATGAATGTTTCTTGATGAAAATGGTTTATAGGACTTTGAGAAATATCTTGCAAGTGATGGCTTTCATTTTTTCTTTCTCCAAAAACCCATTTTGTAATGTTTTTCTATTTTGGCACTTTGTCATTTAATGAAACCTCTGTCTTCTGCTTTCTCACTAAATTTCTGAGTTTAGACTGATGAAATTATTTGATTTTTGCAGGGATATTGGTGTTGATGTTTGGCAAAGGAAAAACAGAGCTTGCTTTGAAATCTTCATGGCGGGAAAAATACATCTTATTACAAAAAATGAATTCGACAATTTCTTATTCAAAACAGAGTTTTGAACAAGAAATGTCCTCTCGAGCATGTTAAATGATGAAAAACTTTAAATTGAAAACTTATTGAAATCCTCCTCATGGTCTGTGGGAATTTATTGATCATGTCAAAAGACTAAACCCTAGACTCAGAAAAAAAAGACTCTTTTTGACCAAAATAATCATTTATGACTTTGAATGACATGAACTGAACTTTGACGATTTTAGAGAAATTTTGACTAACCCAGTAGGTACAAGCATGAGGGAAACAAGAAAACCAAACCCTTCCGTCAGTCAATGGCATGCCCCTAACGGAATGCAGATGAATGAGCGGAATGAGACACCTAAACAGTGAAATGCAGAAAGCAAAATGATCTCTGACAGAGGGATGACCAGACCGACTCTAACACCTTCAACAAAAATACCCATTTTTGAGCATTTTTTAACATTTTTGAGCATTTTTTGAGCGTTTTAGCATTTTTGAGCATTTGTTTTGAATACCCTTCAACATTTTTAAGCATTTTTCCCAACCAATATTTAAAGCAGCTACTTCTCAATATCTTAAATAGCCATTCTTTTTATTGAATAACCTTGAGTAGGGAATGGCACTTGAAAGAGAGAAAGAATTTGATAAAATTTCAAATATGATGTCTTCTGATACTACAATTCTTAAACAGAAGTTGATATTATACACACATCAACATAAGGGCTAAAACCACCCACAGTTTGAATATGATTTCAAGTGACTCAGGACCCTATAATGATATGTCTTTTTTCACTATTCAAGTAATATGACCCTACAACATGAAGAAATGGAACAAGGCATATTAATGGTATTAGTTTTTCTACTTCTTTCACCATCCCTCACTCTTAAGGAGTCAATGAGTCTTCCATAGCAATCATGGTGTGACATGCAAATCCCAAAAGAGGATAGGGGGTCTCATCATGAGTCAGCCTACCATGATCATAGGAATTGAACAGGTGACATGCCCACTATGGCCACCAAAATAGGGTAATGACCTTCTCATCTATTAGAAGGACAAGAGGTCTTATCACGAGCCAAACTGATCACTCTGTTACAATTCTAGTGAATGGCACTGTAATTATCTAGCTACCACACCAGCACAGTGACCTCCGAATGGATCAAACTGCTAAAATACAAAATCAAATACTACATTTACATATCTTAAGAGAGGATAGGGGGTATCATCATGAGCAAACATACCATTATCATAAGATTCTAAGAAATTTACATGCCCATTATGGCAACCACACCAGGGTAATGACCTTCTAACTTGAAGGACAGGAGGTCTCATCATGAGCCGGCCTGATCATTTTGCTACAACTCTAGTGAATGGCACCATGATTACCTGGCTACCATACCAGCATGGCGATCTCTCCATCAAAATAATAAAATAACTATTATCACATAAGGATCATGGCTCACTTTTCGGGTTAAAAAGCAACCCTGTCGAGGCCATGAATGCTTGTTGGTAGCAGTGGCCCTAGTTGTGGTATGAAATAATGCTTCTTTAATAAAAAAATACTGTTACATACACCTTGTTTTCCATTTTCTTTACTACAAAACTATTATTCGAATTAGTGACAATCATGACTTACCACAAGAGTAAATAACGAAGATTGATTACATATTTCAAATTTGGGAAGGACAATGCCAATCAATACTTGATTAAATCTTGCTTCCGTCACAACATTCTAATCATACAAAGACATGATATCATAATAATGATGATACTATTTTCTCTCATGTCTCGGCCTTCTCTGCACAAGATTCAATCATGAAAACTTTTAAATTTGATCGTTTGTTGCACATGAAGTAATTACTTAACTGTCAATCCTCCACATGAAAAATAACTAAATTCTAACATCCCCATGCTCGCATTCATAACTGGTTGAATCTCTCCAGTACCTAAGGGTGTGGACGCCCTTTTCTAAAGGGGGAGAGGTGCAATTGGCTTTGATTGGCTTTAATTTGGCAAGAAGATGAAATCCATGCACAAATCTCATCAGACACATTGGTAAATGCTACAATTAAGGCATGGAGATTCTTTATACAGAATCGCGATCTCTTTTTCGATTACACTCAGCTCCCAGACGAAACGGAAAAGATAGAAAAAAAGAGATAACCAGAAGAGAAAAGCATACCAGCCATGGGCAGAAATACTCTTCGAAATGAGCCGTCGAATTTCCCAATTTCAGAGGCAGCAAGTGCCATTCTTCAGCGAGCAGGATGGATGGCATATGTGCATAGATTACAAGGACACAACACAGAAATTTCAATCGAATTCCTGCAAAATTTGCAGGATCGGAAAACCAAAGTAAACGGCCGAACCATAACTGTCACAGAAGAAATCATAGCAGCAGTTTCTGGAATACCAGCACAAGGGGAAAGATGGGAAGAAAAGCATCTACTCTTGCGAGAAGCAATAGCACTATAGCAGGACCTAGACGAACCACAGGAATGAAAAGCTAGAGGGATTGCTCCCGCTTCCTTACACCAGCCATGGCAAGAGTTGGCGGTATTCATCCAAAGATTCATAACATGCGAAGGACGTTGAGAAGCGGTAAAACCTCGAAAAATTACACTCTTAGCTGCACTCAAACAGAAAATTTCAATTAATTTACCTACCTTTTTAAATTCTGTATTGCACGATACCGTTTTTAAACTAAGAAAAGCTAAGAGGTCCCAATCAGTGGTTAGTCACCAAGGATTAATAAATTTAAACATTATTCATGAGCTAGATAGACATCATCTAGTATGGCACAATTTTTTCAATCCAGAAGTTAACGCAGAAGTGCAGGAACCTGAAGTTAACCCTGAGGGTGCTAAAACTGAGCCTCCTAGGGTAAATCCTCCAAAAATAAAAATAATTCGAGCCTCAACATTAGATTCAAATAGACAAAAATGGGCTAGAACACCCTAGGGAATGTCGAACGCCATAGATGGAGTAGAACCATCCCAGGCACCCTTACAAGGATTTGAGGAGGAAATGACCCTAGTCCTAGGGCAAATAAGGACAAACCTTGAATTAAGGAACTCATCGGAAGTAAGGGAGAAATAAGAATTTATTGATAAAACTATTTCCCCCAGCAGCTCTGGTCACATGGATATCCTATCTGACCAAGAGGAACTACAAGAGAACGAAGCCCTATCTCCCATTAATAATTATGAAGTATATGGTGAAGGACAGACAAACGAAAGATTGGAATCATAGGTCAATTCAGGTGACATTGTCCTTGTGGGACAAAGCTCTCACACAGAGACAGTTCGCTTGTCACCAGGAGGTAGTATTGCTCCTCCCTGTGAAGACCCTCATACTGAGGTCAATTCTGAAGAAGTAATTAGAAACACCATTCTAGACCTTACCCCTGAGCAAGAGAATTCTACTCCCCTGCCACCTGTAAAAACAAGGGAAGGTTCAGACATGAGAAAATTTGAGAATTTGAGGAAGACCTGTAAAAAATTGAAGGAGATGGTAAAACACTTGAAGAATCAGTTGAAAAGAAAAAGAAGGGTCAGGAAGTCAAAAGAAGAAACTTCCACTATAGGGACCCAAATAGAACCAGCAATTACTATGTAAATTGGAACACAAACCACTTTGAAAACCACCACCAAAGCCGATGTACAGATAGAAGCAACAAACATCATTGAAACATCCACCTAAACTGAGCAGAAAGTTATGGAGGAAAAAGGGATCCAAACAAAGGAAGTCCCTTCCTACGCTCATTTAATAGAGATAGCTACTAAGCAAAGAGTATAGAATGAGTTAGTGCAATTATGGCATGAATTGACACTGTACAAGAAGGAGGTAGTGCCATTACAAGAGCACCAGGCACTGCAAAAGAAATTCACTGACCTCTCTCTTACTGAAGATGAGACATTTTCCCAACTTATAAGTGAGCAAGAAAAGGTTAAAGTAGTAAAAAGGCAGGTAGAGCAAGCCAAAGGAAAGATCTCTGCAGTTTTCTCTCTATATGATGATTCTTTATCATGTAGGTCACTGGCAACTAACTACGCCCTATTCCTAACAGAACGGTACCTACTTATGAAAGTTAAAGCCGTAAGAGCAGGGAAATCCACTTCCCTTAAGACTATAGAGGAATTTATCCAATGTTGTAATGACCAAGATGAGCAGGTTCAACGCTTCTTATGTGAGCTCTACATGCACAATTTCTTTTTATAAAATGACACTGATAGCAACCCCGACTCCTTCATAGGAGATGTTCAATTACAAGCTTTCCTTTCATTTTCCAAAAACCAAATCAGGTGGGCCAAAGCTTATGGCATCTTTCAGAAAAGAGATCATAATTTGGAACTATGGGTTAGGGGGGAGCTTGTGAAACCCATGTAGTTGATCATTCGACAACAGAATTTCATGAGAAGGCCGGGTGTGAAGTCTAAATTGGGTCCTCTCCATAAAGATGTCATTGAAAATGCATGAGATTACTTTGAAGACATCCGTGAAGAAGCCCTAGAAACAGCTAAACAACGGTGGATGGCCTCCACGAATAATGTGAAAAATAGGGAGCCATTCAATTACATGAACTTCAAGGCTACTGCATCCAGATTCCATTTATACAGCAGCTTATTCTACAACATGGGGCCCGCCTGGCTGGGTTGCAGATATCAGAATCCCCTCCTCTGGCTCCCCCCTGAGGAGTATAACCACGATTACGAGTTACCAGAAGGAGTCACAGGCCCTGCCTTCACACTCATAAAAATAAAGCGAGGCTACAAAGCACCCAATGAGAGACCCTGACTTGCCTATTCTTTAACACAGTTACATCTTAATCCTTTTTTTGCAGGAGGAAATGCAACAAGATAAGCACGGGAGCATGTTTGGCCCAGACTAAGGTATGATTTTCACCCATTAAATACTGCAAATCATATTGTAATTTCAAGAAAATCCCTCTTCACATTAACGATAAGGAATGAAAATCATGAAAATAGGAACAATCAGACTAATGATAGAAAGGACGATTTATAATAAGGAATTGAATCTTTTTTGTCTTTACCTATAGGAAACTAGGAATGCCTAAACCAATAGCAAAATAAATCCAACCGACGAATGCAAGCACAAAGAAATCCAAACGGCCAATAGAAGGCAAACAAGCAGATTGAGTCTAAGAATTCAAACGATAGCCAAACGTAGTGGGCTGTCATTTGAGATACATTCTTGAAATTCCCAAGATCGCCTTTAAAGGGGCAAAGAACAGAATGAGAGGGAAATCCGATAATAGAAAAATCCAGAACAGTTTGTCTAATTACATTTTGTTGCATTCCTGGATGTAACATAGAGTTTTGAGTGACTATCTTCTGAATTTTTCTCAGTGCTGAGGCTTCTGTAGGTCTAGGCCCAACCTCTAGGAGCTCCACGCACACTTTCATGTTCTAAAAAGTTACAGAATTGATATCTGTGAACTTGGTGCAGTTATAATACACATTTCCATTTGATATAATTAAAGCTCTTCTTCTTTAATGAATCATTGGCAGTCACCTACTTAGAATAAGACAAGTGCAATCACGTTTCTGATAAATTTTTGTTAATTCTGGTTTTTCTGTTGTCATGATAGTTAATGTTTAGGCTGTAGAAAGATTGATTTCAACATTATGCATCTCCATGCATTGCATGGCATAATAAAGCAATTAACCAATTGATCAATGTTGTTTAATTAAGTCTTACAGAGAACTCCATTGCAAAATTACTTAATGATAGCTGTATGAGTTATTTGACCCATTTCGGTTCTATTGCTATTCATCGCTACTAGCTTAGTTCTACTGATGTTACATTATTGCACAACTAGTCGTATTTCTTAGTTATATTGTTGTTTCATTATTGCATAGCTAGTTATATTGCTTAGTTCCACTGCTATTTTATTATTGCACAGCTAGTCATATTGCTTCACTGTTGTTTCATTATTACACAGCTAGTCACCATTCTAGTTACATTGCTAGACGTATAGCTGCTTCATTACTACTTAGATCGCTAGGTCATTGATTCAATTCAATTCCATGTCTGAAACAATTTAGTTCCATGTCTTGCTTGATTTATCTAGAGCGTTGTTCAGTTTAATAGAACTATTGTTTTACTCCAATAGAGAAACATCAAATCCCCTTACTCAACTCTAGGCTAAAAGATCCATCTAAGACATCTTCTTTAGGATCAACAAGCTTCCAAAGTTAGTAATTCCTTCTGAAAATTGACAAAAAACACCTGTAGATCAGTTAACTCGCATATACTATGCTGACACTCTTGAAATAAAAAGACTTACCCCAAGTTGATAATTAAATGAAGGTACAATAGATTTGTCACAGAGAACCACCTCTACTCGACACCAACATGGGTGATCCGCATCTTGAGACTCATCCTTGGGAACCAACAGTTCCTCCTCTGCATGCAAGTCTATCTCCCTCTCAAGAGACAATCAAATGGCTTTCTCCTCATCAAATTTTATATCCTGTCGCACAACAGTCATTCTATTGTTTGGAAAATACACACGATAATTATGGTGTGTTTCAGTGTACCCGAAAAAAATCCCGATCTCAGCTTTCAGTTCCAGCTTCTTCCTAGCGTCCTTGGTCACATGCACATAAACAGATGAGCCAAAAATCTTAAAGTGTGAAACATCAGGTTTCTTACCAGTGAAAGCCTCTTCAGGTGTACTCATGCCAAGTGCTCTATGAGGACAATGGTTTTGCACATGTACTGTTGTGTTCCATGCTTTCGCCCAGAGATGCATTGGTAGGCCTTGATCATGCAACGTCTCTTGTGCTACACTCACGATTGTTCTATTCTTTCTCTCTGTGACCCCATTATGTTGTGGGTTATGAGGCGCTATGAGTTCTCTTCAAATTCCTTATTTTCTGTAGAATTTTTTTAATTTTTTAGATATGCATTCTCCACCATTATTGCTCCTAAGAGCCTTCACTTTCTTCCCCGAATATTTATCCATCACTACCTTAAACTCACAGAACTTAGATAATGTCCTATATTTCTTCTGCATAAAGAATATCTAACACTTACGAGAAAATTCATCAACAAATATTACACAATACTTATGTTTTGCTGTCGAAGAAACAAAGAAAGGACCACACACTTCTGTGTGAACTCTCTCAAGGATCCTTGAAGCTTGGTTCTTCTTCTCATGAAAGGTGGAATTTACATATTTTCCCATATTAAATCCCTTGCATGTGTTTGAATATGAAAGTGTACCCTTGGGAAGACCATTAGAAATCTGCTGCATGACTTTCAAGGCTCCACGGTAAAGACGGCCCAATCTCCTGTGCCATAATTCGCCCTCATCCCAACTCACCACTTGATCTCCATAGCCCATCATTTTTGCACAACCATCTACCTCCATCTTGTAGAGTTTCTTAAATCGAATCCCTATCCTCTTGGCTTGTCTTGTTGTTTTATGTCACAGGAAAGCTTTTCCTTCACTAAAAACAACATCATAGCCTCTATCCTCTAACATTGTGACTGAGACTAAATTTTTCTTCAAAATTGGTACATTCATTACATATTTTAATTAAAATGGTTTTCCTGAATACTTCTAAAAGGTAATGTTACCAATCTCAGTAGCACTGTACCACCCATCATCGCCCATTTCAATATGCATCTGGAGATCCTTCTCCTCCAAGTCATTGAAAAGTTCCTTGTCTCCCGTCATGTGAAAGGAAGCACCACTATCCAAATACCACACAGATCCCAATAAAATGGACACCATGCATGCGATCAATGAGAAGTCAAGCTCAAATTGCAAGGTAAGGTCCTCACTAGCTACAAATCCTCCAACCTTCTTGTTATTCTTCTTTTTTTGACAATTAGTAGTAAAATTCCAAGCTTGTGACACTGAAAACACTTCACCTTGGACATGTTCTGCTTCTTTCCATTCTTGGACTCAGATTTAGAATGGAATTTATTCCCCTTCCCCTTCCTCACCTTGGTAGCCAGAGCATAATCCTCTTCATCTTCATTCTAGATGAATATCCATCTTTGGTGTTCTGTCTGAACTCCTCTTGCACCAAACCCGATCACAGTCGTTCCCAATCTAACAATTTTTCCCTTCCATTGACAGAGCCTTGATAATTGTGCCAACTCTTGGTAAGTCTTAGAAGAGCCAAGCTCACCAAATTATCATCAGCGACTGTTATTCCAACGCTCCCCAGTTCATCTCGACATTGAACAAAATTTGTTAGATATTTTGGAATGGTGTCACCCTTTTCCATCTTGATCTTCAGGAGTTTATCTTTGAGCGCCAATTTTCTATGGTCGTTACTACTTTGGAATAATTTCATCAAAGCCTTCCACATTGCATATGGTGTGGCTTTCCCATGGAGGATTGATACAATGTGGTGTTGTACTCCCTCCCACAGGATCCTCCTCACCTTTGCCACTTTCTTTTTCCATGCATCAAGATTTGCAGCATTTGCAACAGCAGGTTTAGGAACATCATTGTCAATGAATTCCTTCAAGCCATTATCTTCGAGCACTGCATCCATCCTATCCTTCCAAGAAATATAGTTTGAGCTTCCCTTGAGTGCATACTCCAACCTCAAGCCATTAAAAGCCATTTCGATCTTGAATCAGTTGTAGCACCAAGAAATTCTTTCTGCAAATTCGAATTCTATCCAGTCACAAACTAAGCTCCTGCTTCACTTTTGAAATTTCCTATGCTTTGATACCATGTAGAAATTATACAAAATGCATGTATATCTTGGATTCACCCGATATAACAATGTACTAAAGTTAAATACTAAATTTATTCTACAAATATTTTGTAGAGTTAAAAAAACAATCGCTATCACATGAACATGAAGAAGAATCAAATCAACCACAACACAGATAATTTCCCCAAGAAAGCTTATAGCTAAAAACCCCACTATCTTCTAATGTATATTAAGAAAGGATCATGAAACAATTACATATAAAACTCTTCTCACAAGAGCCCTCCAGTACTCAGCTAATTGTCTCACACTGTTATGAACAAAACTAACCAACACATAACCAATTCTTAGCCTCTAGATAGCCTTCCTTGCTTGCGTAGTCTCTGATGAATTCAATCCCTAAAATATAGGAATTTTGGCCTTCCATGACTACACAAGTATCATGCGCACTCCAATGGGTGTTTGGTTGCATGTGTGAAACCCAATAATCCTACGATTGATAGTCAACTTCCGTTTCACCTAGAACTCAACTGGGTCTCCACTGGATCAGACATGCATGCAGCTAATAATAGTAAATCCTCAGTTGCATATGAGATCACTAATTGTGAATTAATTAATATTTAATTCACTTGATCTCTCACTAGTGTAACTTCAGTTACAACTATCACAACTGAGTTTAACTCACTTAACTGAGTTAAACTGATTACAACTTGCATTAACTAATGCACTACTGCACTTAAAACTTTGTTACAACTATAATTACTCTTCATGCCTCACCAATTACCTCTAACTCGAAATCCACTAGCTAGCTAAGCTTATCACTCTCAGTTAACTATTTCAATTTTACATTGAGAATAGATTACAGTATATTGTCCATCTTCATTAAGGGATAACAAAAATAGACATGCACCCAAAAATAGCACTGTGGGCCCCACCCTAGTTTGCGTGCTTAATGCAACTAGGCGTGGATGCTAAAATTTTCTTGTTGAATATCAACAAAACCTTCCGGAGTAGATATCAAGAGAACCGACCAACCATTTCGAGAACCTTCAATGCCAGGTATTCCACATCATCATTATCTTGCTTTTCATCTAGTTAGATTTTTATTTTAAGTTTTTAGAGAATTGTTTAGGGGGAAACAAGGTTTTGAAATCCACCCTCGGGGGTGCATAGGTTTTCATTGTGAAACCCGCGCACCCAGATGATTTTTTAATAGAAAAATTAATTGGGCCACCGTAGTTTTTATTTGTATCTCATGCACAAAAACTCACTGTGTACACATAAAACCTACACAAGAATTGTGGGGTTTTGAAAGACATGCTTCTATCTATAAAAAATGGCTCAAATTCCCTCAACTAATTCCTAATGATATTAATTCATGGTTTGTAGGTTATCATTCATTTTGGAATGGTAAGAAAGAGAGCATGAACTTCATGATAACACAACCATGGATGAACAATTCGCACATTAAAAAATTGTGGCTTGTATAAATTCTAGGTGATTCAAGGTATGAAAGAACAGGTTGGGCTAATGACCTGGCTAGTGAATGCTTAGGATGTTAAAGATCAATGTTTCATCATTGGAGACCATAGGCTTGTGATCGACCCATAGGATATCTATTTACTCAGTGGATTACCCCGCAGAGGGAGAGACATTTCCTTGTTTGGGACAAGACTAGGTGGTATGCCCACTACATCTTATATGGGTTAATATTGTAGCCAAGATTCAGAGTTGAAGGATGGTCACATTGATATCAAAACTATTGTGCGACTAGACCTAAATATCATTTCTTTCATAGTTACCAAGTTGTGTGAGAGTGCAGCTCAAAATGTGGCTACCAAAGAAAAAATGCAGACTGTAGTTGAATGTTCTGAGGGAAAAATCTTCAACTGGTGTGAAGGAGTGTTGGTTAACATGAAGGGACAAATTACGAGAGCTAAGAATGGGATTTAAAAAAAAAATCTTCTATGGACCCATTCTTGTGTCTCTCTCTTTAGAGAGGATCCCACTCCTCGCACCTTAACAGTCTCTAGTGGATCCCACAAGAACTAGGGAACCATGTATGTTGCGATGGGTAGCATTGATTGCTCGCCATGGTGGCAATTGTGGTGTAGGGGTTCGCTATACTCCTCATTTATTTATATGGATTAGGAACCAGATCTTCATGGTTGAATATTTTCTCTATGTAGGTGTGGATTTTAGAGGTGATCTTGACACATCACTTCAACTAGGGGCACAGTGGGATGCATCTGGTAAAGCAAATCATTTTGAAGTTTTTTATGTTATCTAATTTTTATTTGGTTTTCTATCATCCAATACCAATAAAATTTTAAATGCAGATGTCAGCCCATCATGACTAATGGGCCTCTAAATTAGACATAAATTAAGGCCCATCTAGCCTTTCTTGGGCCCATCTACCTTCCTTATGCACATGAAAAGATATATTAAATCTCTCCTTCTGCACTTAATAATGTTTTCTTATCCTTTAATATTTTCTTAGGGAGGTTTAAAGGTAATTTCATATTTGTGCCTATTATTGGTTATTTTTGTAGAATATTGTGATAATATTTGACATATTATGCAGATTTGGAGAAGGAGATAATTTAGGGATTTGCTCCTTGCCACTGGAAGATCAAGAGTGAAGAATAAATGAGCACAATATCAGGAAATTAGGGAGAAGTATTGGAGAAATTCAAGGAGGTTTTCCACCCTCCTTAACTCTCAAAGGCAGCCAAAGATTCCTCATGAGATACCCTCTAAAAATTTGAATTCTAGAGGCAGCCAAGCAACTCATGACCAAATGCACTCAAGCCATACTTCACATGGAGTCAAGTGGACTCATTACCTATTTTTTAGGGAGCTTTTGGTAGCTTCCATTGAGGATAAATAAATCTAATCAAGAGTTAATTAGGGTCGATTCCAGGGGATTCCAATCCATTCCATTCAATTCCATTCAAAAATTTTGCTTCAAGTTATTAGGCTTTCACTGTTTCAGACCTTCGAGATGTAATAATATTGTATTTTTAATGAAATGAGTATTCATATGAATTTTTATTGATCTAGTTCCATAGATTTGGGCTCCTGGGTTAGGGCCCAACCCATGTGCCTCAACTTATCTGTTGTTTTCATTCTTTTATTTCTGTTATTTAGCTAGTTTTATTTCTGATATTCTCATTGCTATTATAGTTTGCTGCTGTAGATTTAATTTTCTTATCTGCGCTATAGAATAATTGATAAACTCTATAAAACTGTGAGGCAGTCTTCCCCTCTCATCTATGTCAATAGAGTTTGAGCAGGGTAGACCTTCCCACATGCCAAAAAATTGTTTTCTGTTTTAGTTTAGGGTAGAGTTTAAATACTAGTTTCAACCTTTCTTTCCATTGTTTTTATCGAGCATTTCATATGTATTTCATGCATAAATTAGTAGGGTTGATTGTAGGACATATTGGTAAAGCCCCAGAGCAGCTTGAGCGGTGCCTCTATGCCTCATTTTCTGTCTCTATGTTATGCTTCCAAACACCTCTGTTATGCTCCATTTCCCTCCTTTTCTTTTCCTATCATCTTTTGCTTCCAAACACCTCTATGCTCTTTTACCTTGGACTTTTCTGATTATCACGTCTCATCCATTGCAGAACCCCTTCCCTTTCCTTTGTTGTTCTTCAACATTTCAGCGATTTTCCCTTTTCACCTCACCTTTACCTTTTTAACGAAAATATTATAAAAAACATTGGAAATCAATCCCTTTTCTTCTAACAGACTTACTATAATTCCCTATCACAATCGCAATTCACATCTTCTATCAGTTTCTGTTAATCCTTTCCGCTTCCAAGTCCTGATTGCAATATTCTTACCATACTCCACTACCACGTCACCCATTGCATTTCACACTTAGCATCTTTTCCCTTTTCCCTTTAAGACTTACCACTCCTTTTTACCGATTGCAATATGGTTATCGCACTCCACCCTTACTCCTTGAACTTCCCACTACCGTATATTGCAATCACATTTCACAACCTTTTCCCTTTATGATTTACAGCTCCAAACGCCAATTTCGATATCGCTCTGTACTCCACCACACCGCAAATTGCAAATCACACTTCGCAATATTTATCCTATCGCAAATCGCACTTCGTATCTTTTTCCTTTTTCCTTTTAAGACTTACTTCTCCTGTTTTCTGATTGCGATATTGGTATCGTGCTCTGCCATTGGTCCCACCACCACATCATCTGACTCATCGCAACCTTTGGCCTTTTAGAAATCACATTTCGAAACCTCTGTATTCCGCCACATCGCACATCGCAAATCACACTTTTTATTGGTTTTCATTAACACTTACCTCTCCCCATTCTCGATTGCAACATCATTGTAGCACTCTGCCATGTCATCCCTATCGCAAGTCGAATTCCTCAACTTTTACCCCCATCGCAAATCGTACATCGCATTTTTTATTTTGTTCCCATTAACACTTACCGCTCCTGTCTTTCAATTGTGATATCGCTCCATACTCCACCACTGGTCCCACTGCCACGTCATCTGCCGCATTGTACATTGCAAATTGCACTTTTTATTTTGTTCCTGTTAACCTTTACCACTCCAAACAACGATTGCAATCACCCTCCATCGCAACTCCACCATCGCACTTTTGAAATCATTTTGCTCCAAATAATTTTTTCCATAATAAATATTTAATAAGGTTTAAACCCACTCTTTCCACCTCTAAGCCTTGTTTCATTTTTTGAGCCCTCCATTAGCACATTTAGACCATTTTCCTCCAAACTGCAAGTCACACTTTGTAAATTTTAGTTTATCATTAATAGTTGCATGGTTAGAAGTATAATAGCATGGTAAATAGATCAGAGGATAAGTAAGGTGTTTTTAGCCTATTGGCCTAGCAAGGTGCAACTTATTTTAGTTTCTTTTCAGTCATTTATGTAATATCCCTAAAAGGGATTGCTTAGCAAGACAGGCCTGAAAAATGCATTTTTTAGGGATGTCTGCTTTAGCAACCAAGATCAGCCCTTGGATTCCTTATATCTGATAATCTAAGACCCAAATCCAAGAGGAGATCAGAAACCAATCAGATTAGGTGAGGCAAACAAGCCTCCCACACCTAGTATGTCTTGATAGATGCCCAATGAGGGGCTGCAACAATATATAAACACAATAATGGATATAAAAAATTAAATAAGCTCATATGATGTGTTAAAAACACATATCCTTCAATCAAAGCTATAGAAGCAACTTATATTCTGATTCATGATCCAAAAGATGGGGAAAAGCAGCCCTTTTATCCCTAAAAGGTTAATTTCAGATATTTGCATGAAAATAAGGGAAAATGATGGTGGGATCCTTTATATTAGGTCATGTGGGACTCACATACCAAATTTGAGCCGAAAAAAATGACTCTAGCTATGTTAAACAGATCTCCCACTCCCGATATGGCTTAAAAATGCCTAAATCCCATGACTTAACTCAAAAAAAATTTACTGAAGCACATACTATGTGATTTTCTGAAGGTTTTAGGCACAATATGGTATAACATAAGATCTGGAGTTTATTACATCAGAATATGGAAGAAAATGGAGATCAAGCTCCTTTTACATATCAGAAAGGTGACTCGGCAAGGGTTTCATGGAAGCACAATACACAAAATAGTAGATCCGCAGATCTAGATCTGAAAAACATAGTACACTACAGATTTATAAGAAAATATCTGAATAATACATGAGAGAGAAGAATAATTGAGTAAAATTCTTTTCGGGAGAAGGGTTGGCCCTTCCTCCGAGGAACAAGCTCGAAAGCAAGGGGATAAACCCTGCTACTGGAACACTGAATAGAATAACGCAGCCCCTACAAATAACTAGGCAGGAAGAGATAGAGAATATATTGGCCACATGCCAAGATATTAATATCAGCCCAAAGTGCCAATACACTCTTCCAGGAGGATAAAAGACTCACTCGCTAAGAAGAGGCACTAGTATAGTCTAGATCTGAGTAGATCTAGTCTCCACTTGCTGCAACTCACTGAAACAAGTAAACCCCAACAAGATTTACATTGTCTAAGGGATATGGAGCTTGGCCATATGCCTGATAGTGGAAGAGAAGTACAATTCCCTCCAAGAGCTAATCAATGGAAGGAGAGAGAATCCCTAAATAGGAAATCCTCACAAGTCTCTGCTAAATAGCCAAGAGAACTCGAATTGTCTAAGCAGACATAAAAATCAATTATCGTCAACAACCCTCTCTTGAGCCTTCCCCTTCCTTTTATAATATGAGATCTTGAGAAACCCTAAACCAACTTCAAAACTCTAGCTCCTTTCACATGAATACCCTCCATCTAAAACTGCGTTGATCAACAAGGAGGTTCAATGTATGTGAACAGTATTGTGATTTGGTCAAGGTTTACCTCTTCAATCTGCCTCATCCCTTTTCACACTCAAGTGCCTCCAATCCAGCTCTCAAATGTCGGTCTATGCTGATCCTTTTTCACACTAAACTAGATATATTGCTGATATCTTCTTCTTCATGCATGCATGATGAATTAGTCAAACTTGACTATGTCCTCATTCATTTGCCCCTGTTCACAAACACAAGTATAAAATCAAGCTACTGTGATGATCTCCTTTCACATTATGATGGGTTTTATTCATGTTTTTACTGTGCATGGGCCTCCTTACCCATTTATCCAAATACAAGGTGCAAAAATAAAAAATTAATATTCCCCTTAGCTGCTTCCTAAAGTAGGAATATTACAGTCCTCCCCTCCCAAATGTTGCTTGTCCACAAGCAACTGCAAGGATAGAACTGAAAGGCTCCCTCCCAAGGCATGGTGTAATATTCCTAATTAGCCCAAGATAATAGGAATATTTCATTCTATTTTAATTTTATTTATTGATGAATAAAATGTAAAGGAGGACATGAAAAACTCCTAAAACATAAAAATAAAACAATGCCCAATGTGAATAGAGACAAATCAGGGCTTTCTTAATAAAAGCCACTTGTGTGTGAACATGATTGAGCCACTTGACTGGGTCAATAGGACCAAATCACTAAGCAGACCAGATACATTTAACCACTTTGAAGACCCAACGCAGTTCTAAAAGGAGAATCCGATGTGAAAGAGGTTAATTCATTTGAGGTGGTTTAGGGTTTTGCACATCCTCATCTTATAAAAGGAAGGAGAAGGCTCAAGAAAAGGTTGTTGAATATCTTATGATTTTCGAGAATTTTTCTGCTTAGAAAAATTCTAGTTCTATGGGATTTTTAGCAAGAGACTAGAGAGGATCCTCCTGTGGGGGTTCTCCATCCTTCCATTGAGTAGCTCTTGGAGGATTTTGTGCTTCTTCTTCACTATCTGGCATATGGCCAAGCTCCATCTCTCTTTGATAGCATAAATCCAGTAAGGGTTTCCCTGTCAAAGTGAGCTGCAACAAGTGGAATCTAGATCTACTTAGATCTAGATCTTACTATCATCTCTTCTCATTGAGTGAGTCATTTATCCTCCTGGAAGAGTGTAGTATCAGCTTGAGCTCAGTTTCAGATCTTGGCATCAGGCCAAAGTGTATATTATCATAGAGAGCGCAGTTTCTCTCCCTGATCTGCATAATTTCTAAAGAGCAGAGTTTCATGTGTTTTGGAGTTCCTTTCAATGTGGTGATCCATGTACCCTTCAGATCTGATTTATTTTCTGATGTATTTACTGCATAATTTCTGAATACTGCTACATAACTGTGACTTAGATCTTAGATCTACTCACTGTTGTCCATCATTTTCTGAGATCCCCAAGGGGAGTGTAATAAAGAGCCTCTTTGGCTTATAGATCTATTTTAGATATTTGTTTTCATGCAAGTATATGTTGTAGATCTGATTTATAATAAAATGAAGCTTCAGCCACTGAAAATTACGCTAAAGAGTTTCCTGGTTAATCCCATGTGTTGCTGCACCTCAAACTGACGGTTTATTCATGGAAATCTCCTGTCTTTTTCATATATTTTTCATAAGCCATGAACCTAAGCTGATTTAATAATTTTAAAATCATATTATACATTTCATCTTCAGGAATCCACGCTACATAAGCTTCAGAAAATTCTGCATAATCTAAGTCTTGGGAAATCAGGGTTTTAGAGCCTAGTTGGGGAAGGAGGAACTGTTTAACCGAGCTAGAATTATTTATTTGAGCTGAAATTTGGAGCATAGGTCCCTCATAACCTAATAGGAAATAACCTCCTGCCATTTCCCTTAATTTTACGCATATTTCTAAATACACTCATTTTAGGGCCAAAATCACCGCTTTTCCCCCATCTTTTGTCGGTAGAGTTAATGTTCTTCTTGCTGATGTACATGAAATTTCTGCTGAGGTGTTTATAATTTTTTTTTAGATTTTTTAGCTCACTGATAATCTATTTTTTTATTTTATACTGTTGAAGCCCTTCATTGGGCAACTTTCTGAAGACAACTAGGTGTGGGAGACCTGCTTAACCCACCTAGAGTGATTTATTTTGAGACTCCTCTTGGATTTCGGTCTTAGATACTTTGATCTAAGGAATACAAGGGCTAGTCCTAGTTTCTGAAGCACACATCCCTAAAAAATGCGTTTTCCAAGCCTGTCTTATTGAGCAGTCCAGATTGGGAACATTACAGTGGTATCAGAGCAAGATCTTTGGCTCAGCCTGTGGCTTCAAGCCAAAGTGCTGAATCCATGAAGGAGTAATATTTAAAGCTCTATAGACAAAGTCTGCAGATGGCCATGTAGCCTCTGGATCTCATCCTTTTTTTCAAAGGTGACATATCCAGTAAATGCCCGTGCAGTCAATCTCTGGAATAGAACTTTGATATTCCTGAAAATGGGACATTACAGTGTGAGTCTTAGCCCAAGAAGATAGAAGAAGATCAGAATGATGAAGAAGATGAGCTTTCTCTCCTCAGTTTTCAGATCCAGAAAGGACCTTCCCTAGGAGGTTAAGCAGATGAAGAGTTGCAATGAAACTCCTAGAGGGTTTCAAGAAGAGGAAGAGCCATCCACTTCCTATTCTCAAAGAGGGGAAGAAAAAAGACATAGAGGACACTTGGAATCTGAGATTCTAAGTGAATACAAAGCTAAATCTATAGCCTCCAAGGAGACTCTAGCTTTACCTCAGTTCATTCAGCTAGAGGAAGACGGAACTACATCTTTGCATGCTATTGATCTAGAGCAACAAAGTTACACTGCACTGTGCAAAGGCACTAATGAAGCAAAGAGGACCCATGCCTTATGGGAGCATTCACATGATAGCTTCATTAATGAAGAAAAAGGGGAAGAAATGGTAGATAGTAGACATCTTGAAGTGAGAAACCCTTTCTCAATGAGCACACCCTTGCTCAAAGAGAAACTTCTACTTGTAGCAAATCCAAGGCCCCTTTGGTTTGGGAAGGCCATGCATGAGGAGAAGACCTCATGGGAAGAATTCATTGGAGGTGCACTTCAGCACATCATGGAGTGCAAAGTTCTTCAATAGTTTGAGGAGGATATTCCTTTCTCACAGGAGCAGATAGTAGATTGAGGACATCTTTGGATGGATAACATCTCTCATGACTGTATTGGACATTTCTTGAGCCATGCACATCATGATGGGGGGCTTTTTCCTACCACCTATTTGGGTCCTCATAGGGTCAAACTGATCCTCGGGAAGATTGCATTTCAAAATCCCATGAAACGTAGAAATTTTATTTAGCATGATGGTAGCCCTCATGGGAGGAGTACCAGGATGAAGGGTGGAAGGAGACATCCACAATTGGTTGAGTGGATGTGGATGGAGAGGAAGAAGTTGGAGAGCTACTTGCAGATCTATGATACTGGACAACAGGATGCAAGACTGCGTTGGTTACTCTTGAAGGAGTTTGGTCATCATCCTCTTTCTAAGGGCATGTGGCAGGACCCTTAAATCATATGGAAGCAAGGAGTTTGGGTATATTGGAGTGATGTGATCTCTTTCATATATTTTACTATGTTGTTACTCCATGATCTGTATGATGATGGTGTGAGGAGGCAACTAGAGCTGTTGTTGCTTTGGTTGCTATTGAGAAAGTATGGGCTAATATTATTCCATAATTTGCATGATGTTTCAAGAGTAGGAGATGACACTATCATGGTGCAAAGGGACTAATCTTTGGCTTTGGAGGATGAGGAGGTACTGTTAGTTCCAGTCTTCACAGCCTGTCACCAGGGATCAACATGAGCTCTTACTATGTCTGGTTTTGTTAGATGTTTTGCACATGATTTTCAGCACAAAACATGTCACAAGTGTGTCCATCAAAAGAAGCTTAGAAAAATATTTCCAACGGTATATCACGCTCCCGTAACTGGCTCCCGGATTAGAAGATATGATCGAAATGAATGAGTGATTCTTGGTTATGCGTGTTTTGAGGTCAGTTAATGCACACAATGACAAGTTTAGTACAAAATCAGTTTTTGAAACAATGGTAAGGAATTTTTCAAAATTGAAAGAGGTTTTTTTTCATCACATACCAAGTAACAAAAACCTTCTTCAGTTTATGCACATGTGCTACTATGTGGGATATATATAGTGATATTTGGAGCCTACATTAAAACAAAGCAAATTTTTCATATTTTTTACAGTTTTAGTAATTTTAGTACGGGGCCATTTTACAACATATGGAAATTAATTTTCCAAAACCCAAGGAGGTTTTTGTTAAACACAAGCCATATAATAAAAACCTATTTCAATTTATTCACAGGTGTCACAAATTGGGATATGTGACTAGATCGTTACAGCTCATTTTCACAAATTTAAATTGTTAATGATTTTCTGTTTTAGAGATGATTTTGTGGAACAGATTTCGAGAAACTGGAAATGAATTTCAAAAATTTAAGAAATTTTTTTCTCAAAAATGACCTTATATGCAAAAACCTCTTTCATTTTTGTAACAGGTGCTATGGTTTAGGAGATACGAGTTCATCTTCAACACCTATTTTCAGAAATTCAACCCAAGTTTAATGTAACTGATTCTATTTTGAAGAAAATGGTTGAGCTCAATTCCCTTAGTTCAAGGATGAGAAAATGTATATATTTTATGAATTTCATATTTTATGGGTTGGAATTTGGTATAAGGTTGGATTTTTGGGAAAGCTTGGAGCTTATTGTATACACATTTCAGCAGTTTGGCTAAGGAATAGACCAGGGTTTGCAGCACTTTATGGGATTCATGTGGCATCTTGCTTTGGTATTGTGTTTCCTTCTGTAATTGTAATTTTAAATGTGTTTTATGTATGAAATCATCTCTCTTTGCTTCATCTTAACTAAATAAAACAAGGATAAAGGTAAAATCCATTGAAAGTGCAGTGCTCTACCTAGGGTTTGCTTAGTTATCTATGTTTTCAGCTGATTGAAAAGGATCCTTGAGTTCTTCATGCCCTTTTCAACTCCTCATCTATCTAAAACCTCTCCATCTCACTCAATTTTAAGTACCAAATCACTTGCCTACCTTTCCCCATAGATATCTCTGCAAAACTGAGCCTCATTCCCCAGGCCCAAATCTACCTTTCACATTTGAGCCAACACAACATCATCAAATTCAATAAAACACCTCTGTACACATACCTAGCCTAAAATCAGTCATCACATCAGTCATCTCAAGCTTTCATTGGCCATATTTTCTGAGATTGAAAAGGAGAGAGCCCTCTCCCGATGATGTTACCCTAGATCCTACCTTTCTCAGCCTGAGGTATATTTAGGCCCTAACAGGTACTTCCAATAGGGAGGGGATCTCTCACATACAACAGAATTATGATTGATGATGAATTTGACATGTGGGATGTCAAAAGGAGAAGCTATGAGATGACAGAAGCTTCAATGCAAGAGCTAGTAACACTGTCACTTGGGATCTTGGATTGTTTGATGGAGTGTTCCCAGGATCACTTCACATATGATGCACTATGGAGGCATGTAGGAGAGGAGTGTGATGGAGTAGTGGATGGAGACATCTATTACATTTTTATGATCTTGTTTGCTATGATTTTCCTAACCTGGATTTTCAAGCATCGGGAGAGGGGTCCACATGCAGCATTGGTGAGCTTTATTTCCATGCATTCTAATGCATACCATTCTTTACAAGATGAGTTCACTTGGGAGGGCATCCAACTAGATCTATATTAGCATATGGGGAGATGCATAGCTTGGAAGATGATGAAGAGGTTGGCACAACCACTTCCCTACTCATTTGAAGTGAGGGAGAACTTGCAATTGAGCCATTCCAGCTCAATGACCAAAGTACATGATGGAGGATGTATATTTTTTCTTAATGATTCCTACTCCTTTATCGTTTTTAGCAGCATATTGTACCAATGAGGGTCTTTCCTTCTTTTTTATTGTATTATGATGTACTTGAGGCCATTTGCAGCACTGATGTTGGCCATTTTATTTTTGGTTTGTGGGGGAATACCACATAATTTATGGTGTGCACCATCGGCACCAAATTGTACTTTCATGATCTCATCTTCTAAGATGAATGTGGTAGCAAACAAGTGGTTGAAAAGAAACTTGTTGCACTATGATATGAGGCATGCAAGGGATGCACTGCGTTGGTTCCACATATGGAACAAGATTCCACCCCCTGGTTTTCACATGGCAGCGTGTTTTCATTTGTTCATGCTTCCATATACTGATGATGTTCTTATGATTCTGGGAAGCTCTATTGGGGGAGTGGAACAAGAGATGAAGGTGCCCATTGGGAGTATGATTCTCCATACTTCAAATGTTTCATGTTTCAGGAGAAACAATGGGCAGACCATGATTTCCATGCTACACCTCTTATCTTCTCATGGGAGGAACCATCGGGAGATCTGGAGTTATTTGAGGAGGCACCTCATGGGTGATTTATTTGATGGAGTAACTTGGGTCATCTTTGAGGACTGTTATATTTCAGCCCAAGGTCAACATCAGCTCCACACATATCATAAGTGGAGAGAGAGGCAGAGTGGGATGGACAGTTTGATCCCACAAATTTAGCCAGGCAACCGACTTTCTTTGCAGGAGCTTAAGGTGGAAGAAATGTTTCATGAGTTACTATGTTGGAGGGTAACTCACTTTTTTGGATGATAGCTTGGGGATGGAGCTTTCACATGGGGATGATGATTCCCAACATATTTTTGATTCCATGCCTCAAGAATACCTCTAGATCCCATATTGTTGTTTCCATGATGAGAGCCATTTTGGAATTTTACCAAAGGCATGCTTATACACATGGGAGGAACAACTTGAGGGCATATTGTTGAGAAGGCATCTTGTCCTTTGGAGGAACATATCATTTGGAGATGCTACAAGGAGAAGAGGAGAGGCTCTTCAGTTCTATCCTTACAGTTTCTTGAGGACAAGCAACATTTTGGAGGGGAGGACTGTAATATTCCTAATTAGCCCAAGCCAATAGGAATATTTAATTTGTTTTAATTTTATTTATTGATGAATAATATGTAAAGGAGGACATGGAAAACTCCTCAAACATAAAAATAAATCAATGCCCAATGTGAACTGAGAAAAATCAGGGCTTTCTTAATAAAATCCACTTGTGTGTGAACAGGATTGAGCCACTTGACCGGGTCACTAGGACCAAATCACTAAGCAGACCAGATACATTGAACCACTTTGAAGACCCAGCATAGTTCTAGAAGGAGGATCCCATGTGAAAGGGGTTAATTCATTTGAGGTGGCTTAGGGTTTTGCACATCCTCATCTTATAAAAGGAAGGAGAAGGCTCAAGAAAAGGTTGTTGAATATATTATGGTTTTGGAGAGTATGTTTGCTTAGAAAAATTCTAGTTCTCTGGGCTTTTTAGCAAGAGACTAGAGAGGATCTCCTGTGGCGGTTCTCCATCCTTCCATTGAGTAGCTCTTGGAGGATTTTTTGCTTCTTATCCACTATCTGGCATATGGCCAAGCTCCATATCTCTTTGACAACGTAAATCCAGTAAGGGTTTCCCTTTCCAAGTGAGATGTAGCAAGTGGGATCTAGATCTACTCAGATCTAGATCTTACTATCATCTCTTCTCAGTGAGTGAGCCATTTATCCTCCTGGAAGAGTGTAGTATCAGCTTGAGCTCAGTTTCAGATCTTGGCATCAGGCCAAAGTGTATATTATCATAGAAAATTCATTTTCTCTCCCTGATCTGTGTAATTTCTGAAGAGCAGAGTTGCAGGTGTTTTGGAGTTCTCTTGGATGAGAGATCTCTAGTGGAAAGGATCCTTCCTTTCATTGTGGTGATCCATGGATTGGCCAACCAATCCATGTACCCTTCAGATATTATTTATTTTCTGATGTATTTACTGTAGAATTTATGAATACTGTTGCATAACTATGACTTAGATCTCAGATCTACTCATTGTTGTCCATCGTTTGCTGAGATCCCCAAGGGGAGTGTAATAAAGAGCCTCTTTGGCTTCCAGATCTGTTTTATATCTCTGTTTTCATGCAATAATATGTTGTATATCTCATTTATAATAAAATGAAGCTACAACCCCTGAAAATTACGTTGAAGAGTTTCCTGGATAATCCCATGTGTTGCTGCACCTCAAATTGAGGGTTTATTCCTGGAAATCTCCTGTCTTTTTCATATATTTTGCATAAGCCATGAAATAATCTGATTTAATAATTTTAAGATCATATTAAACATTTCATCTTCAGGAATCCACGCTGCATAAGCTTCAGAAAATTCTGCATAATCTAAGTCTTGGGAAATCAGGGTTTTAGAGCCTAGTTGGGGAAGGAGGAACTGTTTAACCGAGCTAGAATTATTTGTTTGAGCTGAAATTTGGAGCATAGGTCCATCATACCCTAATCGGAAATAATCTCCTGCCAATTCCGTTAATTTTATGCATATTTCTGAATACACTCATTTTAGGGCCAAAATCATCGCTTTCCCCCCATCTTTTGTCGGTAGAGTTAATATTCTTCTTGCTGCTGTACATGTAATTTTTGCTGAGGTTTTTATAAAAAAATTTCAGAGTTATTAGCTCAATGATAATCTATTTTTGTGTTTTATACTGTTGTAGCCCTTCATTGGGCAACTTTCTGAAGACAACTAGGTGTGGGAGACCTGTTTAACCCACCTAGAGTGATTTATTTTGAGCCTCCTCTTGGATTTCGGTCTTAGATACTCTGATCTAAGGAATCCAAGGGCTGGTCCTAGTTTCTGAACCACACATCCCTGAAAAATGTGTTTTTTAGGTCTGTCTTGCTGAGCAGTCCAGATTGGGAACATTACACATGGACTCTGAAATGTGTTTGGGAAATATCATTCCCATGTAAAACCTCCACCCTAAAGCTATCATCCATACTAGATGAGTCACCCTCAGACATGGAAACTCATGAAATATCTCTTCCACCCTTAGCTCCTACAATGTGGGTGGGCTGAATAACTGAACATGGTAGACAAAATGGCCTACCCCATGTTGTTTTTCTCTCCACTTATAGAAAGTGTAGAGAAAATTTTGATTTGTGGCTGAAATAAGATTTCCCTCAAGTGGCAAGAAGGGAAATAGATCTCCAAATATCCTCTCTCCCATATCATGGATCAAACTAGCCCAAATCATCCCATCCAAAAGGAATGGCACATCATCATCATTTGGAATCCAAATCAGAAAAGTGTTGAAGGTTAAATGATACCAATGGTTTATTAATTGAATACATCGCAATTTTCCCAACTGCTACTTGAGAATATCATGTGGCAGGTTGGCCTTGAACAAAGTACTAGTTGTGCATGAGTGCTCATCTACTATGTGGTAGTAAACAACAATATATATCAGATGTACATGATCAAAATAACAAGACAATGTGCCATACTCTCCTCCTAAAACATCATTATGAGTATGGAAAAATTTCAGCCCATACTCTCTCAACAATAGCCATAGCAACAAGGACTCCTGCTGCCTCCTTGCATTATCAAAATGCAGATCATGGAGCAATAATATAATTATGGACATGTGAGTTGTCTCATCAACAAAGTTCAAACCAGCTCCCTCATACATCACTGGGAAGTTATCCTTCCTTTGAAAACAATGTGCATACATGAAATACATCTCAAATATAAATACATGTGATCCCATGAGATATATCTCAAACAAAGGAAAATATATGGACATAAGATTTGACATATGATGTCCAATCTCTCTTCTGAACAGGCACAACATCCATGCCTTTTTCTTATGCATCCTATCATTGGGACTCAAGGCATGGGATAAAGAAATAGAGATTTTTGGGTAGTGACCAAACTCACCCAAAAACAACCAGCACAACCATGCTTCTTGCTGGCCTATATCATAAATCTGCAAGGGGTTTTGAAACCTCTTGCTCCATACTGCCATCCACTCATCCCAATGTGGGTGATGGATCTCATTCTACAAAAACTTGGTATCCTCCAATGGGACCTCCTGATGAGACCTCCTCCTCATGCATGGCCTTCCAAAACCAATGAGGTCTTTGATCTACTGCAAGTAGAAGTCTCTCTTTGAGCTATGGCACACTCATTGAGAGAGTGTCATCTAGAGAGGAGAAAGAGTTTCTCATCTCAAGATGTCTACCCTTTGACATCTCTTCCTCCATGGCTTCATGAATGAAGATTCCATGTGAATGCTCCCATAAGGCATGGGTCCTTTTTTCTTCATCACTGCCTTTGTACACCGCAGTGCAACTCTATTGCTCTAAACTAGCAGTATGCAAGGAAGTGGATCCCTTCATATGATTCGCTGAAATGACAAGAGATGGAACTACAAGCATACCTTGGTGAGATGTAGAAGCAAGAGCTCCTTCCTCAACTATATTGTCTTCCTCCACTGCTGAACACGAAGGCTGCCCCTCCAAGGTGGTGACAGCATGGGTATATGCTTCCTCAAGTGGTGGTGAGGGCCTCTCTTCCTCTGATCTTTCTTTTCCAAATGCTTCAATCAGTCTTTGAGATAACTCAGCAAGAGTAGATACTTTTGCATGGCTCAAATGGCTAAACCACCAAAAATTTGCTTCACCTTCAAGGTGCAACGCTGCAATCTCTACAGAATCTCTCTCCACTACTGGATGTAGTAGGAGTAAAGCCTCTAGTTTCATCACCCAAGTCTTTGCTACAATGTGAGTGATCCATCAAAAGTGGGCAATAGAAACCTATTGCCTCTCATCATCCCATAGCTATAGGGTCTCTTCCCTTCCTCTAGTTGAATGAATTGTGGTAAAGCTAGAGTCTCCTTGAAGGCTCTAGATTTAGCTTTGTATTCAGAAAGGTATTCACTTAGAATCTTAGATTCTAAATTCCCTTCATGCCTCTGGTCTTCCTCTCTTTAAGAATAGGAAGTGCTTGGCTCTTCCTCTTCTTGAAACTCTCTAGGAATTTCACTGCATCTCTTCTTCTTTGTCTGCTTAACCTCCTTGGAGATGTTCTTCTTGGATCTAAAAACTGATGAGAGTAATATCATCCTATCCATAGTTTTTTCTCTTCTTCTTCTTTTTATTCTTATGATAGCTGGATCTCACAAGCTGAGCCAAAGATCATGCTTTTATACCACTGCAATATCCCAAAAAGGGGCTGCTTAGCAAGACAGGCCTGAAAAATGAATTTTTCAGGGATGTGTGCTTCAGAAACCAAGATCAGCCCTTGGATTCCTTATATCTGATAATCTAAGACCCAAATCCAAGAGGAGATTAGAAACCAATTAGATTAGGTGAGGCAAATAGGTCTCCCACACCTAGTATGGCTTGATAGATGCCCAATGAGGGGCTACAGCAATATATAAACACAATAATGGACATGTAGCATTAAATAAGCTCATATGATGTTTTAAAAACATATATCCTTCAATCAAAGCTATAGCAGCAACTTAAATTCTGATTCATGATCCAAAAGATGGGGAAAAGCAGCTCTTTTAGCCCTAAAAGGTTGATTTCAGAGATTTGCGTAAAAATAAGGGAAAATGATGGTGGTATCCCTTAGCTTAGGTCATGTGGGACTCACATACCAAATTTGAGCTGAAACAAATGACTCTAGCTATGTTAAACAGATCTCCCACTCCCGATATGGCTTAAAAATGCCTAAATCCCATGACTTAACTCAACAAAAATTTACTGAAGCACATACTGCGTGATTTTCTGAAGGTTTTAGGCACAATATGGTATAACATAAGATCTAGAGTTTATTACATCAGAATATGGAGGAAAATGGAAATCAAGCTCCTTTTACATATCAGAAAGGTGACCTGACAAGGGTTTCATGGAAGCATAATACACAAAATAGCAGATCTATAGATCTAGATCTGAAAAATGTAGTACACTACAGCTTTATAAGAAAGTAGCTGAATAATACATGAGAGAGAATAATAATGAAGTACAATGCTTTCCGGGAGAAGGGTTGGCCTTCCTCTGAGGAACAAGCTCAAAAGCAAGGGGATAAACCCTGCTAATGCAACACTGAATAGAATAATGCAGCCCCTGCAAATAACTGCGCTGGAAGAGACAGAGAATCTATTGGACACATGCCAAGATCTGAATATCAGCCCAAAGTGCTAATACACTCTTCCAGGAGGATAAAAGACTCACTCACTAAGAAGAGGCACTAGTATAGTCTAGATCTGAATAGATCTAGTCTCCACTTGCTGCAGCTCACTGAAACAAGTAAACCCCAACAGGATTTACGCTGTCTAAGGGAGATGGAGCTTGGAAATATGCCTAATAGTGGAAGATAAGTACAATTCCCTCCAAGAGCTACTCAATGAAAGGGGAGAGAATCCCTAAACAGGAAATCCTCACAAGTCTCTGCTAAACAGCCAAGAGAACTCGAATTGTCTAAGCAGACATAAAAATCAATTATCATAAACAACCCTCTCTTGAGCCTTCCCCTTCCTTTTATAATATGAGAGCTTGAGAAACCCTAAACCACCTTCGAAACTCTAGATCCTTTCACATGAATACCCTCCATCTAAAACTGCATTGATCAACAAGGAGGTTCAATGTATTTGGACAGTGTTGTGATTTGGTCAAGGTTGACCTCTTCAGTCTACCTCATCCCTTTTCACACTCAAGTGCCTCCAATCTAGCTCTCAAATGTCTTTCTATGTTGATCCTTGTTCACACTGAACTAGATATATTGTTGATATCTTCTTCTTCATGCATGCATGTTGACTTAGTCAAACTTGACTATGTCCTCATTCATTTGCCCTTGTTCACACACACAAGTGTAAAATATAGCTACTGTGATTATCTCCTTTCAGATTATGATGGGTTTTATTCATGTTTTTATTGTGCATGGTCCTCCTTACCCATTTATCCAAATACAAGGTGCAAAAATCAAAAATTAATATTCCCCTTAGCTGCTTGCTAAAGTAGGAATATTACAGTCCTCCCCTCCCAAATGTTGCTTGTCCTCAAGCAAATGCAAGGATAGAACTGAAAGGATCCCTCCCAAGGCATGGAGTCTGAAATGTGTTTCGGAACTATCATTCCCATGTAAAACCTCCACCCCCAAGCTATCATCCATACAATATGAGTCACCCTCTGACATGGCAACTCATGAAAGATCTCTTCCACCCTTAGCTCCTACAATGTGGGTGGGCTGAATAACTGAACATGGTAGAAAAAATGGCCTACCCCATGTTGTTTTTATCTCCACTTATAGCAAAGAGAACATGTTGATTTGTGGCTGCAATCATATTTCCCTCAAGTGGCAAGAAGGGAAATAGATCTCCAAAGATCCTCTCTCCCATATCATGGATCAAACTGGCCCAGATCATCTCATCCAAAAGGAATGGCACATCATCATCATTTGGCATCCAAATCAGAAAAGTGCTGAAGGTTACATGATACCAATGTTTTATTAAGTGGATACAGCGTAGTTTTCCCAACTACTGCTTGAGAATATCATGTGGCAGGTTGGCCTTCAACAAAGTACTAGTTGTGCATGAGTTCTCATGTACTATGTGGTAGTAAACAACAATATATATCAGATGTACATGATCAAAATAACAATACAATTTTCCATACTCTCCTCCTAAAACATCATGATGAGTATGGAAAAATTTCAGCCCATACTCTCTCAACAACAACCATAGCAACAAGGACTCTTGCTGCCTCTTTGCATTATCAAAATGAAGATCATGGAGCAATAATATAATGATGGACATGTGAGTTGTCTCATCAACAAATTTAAAACCAGCTCCCTCATACATCATGGGGAGGTTATCATTCCTTCCAAAACAATGTACATACATGAAATACATCTCGAATATAAATACATGTGAGCCCATGAGATATATCTCAAACAAAGGAAAATATATGGACATAAGATTTGACATATGATGTCCAAACTCTCTTCTTAACAGCCACAACATCCACGCCTTTTTCTTATGCATCCTATCAATGGGACTCAAGGCGTGGGATAAAGAAATAGATATTTTTGGGTAGTGACCAAACTCACCCAAAAACAAACAGTCCAGTGATGCTTCTTGCTGGCATGTATCATAGATTTGCAAGGGGTTTGGAAACCTCTTGCTCCATACTACCATCCACTCATCCCAATGTGGGTGATGGATCTCATTCTACAAAAACTTGGTATCCTCCCATGGTGCGACAAAAGCTCCTAAAACTTTGAAAAAATTTGCACCTCATGAAATGTTTGAAGTGCACCTCCAATGGGACCTTCTGATGAGACCTCCTCCTCATGCATGGCCTTCCAAAACCAATGAGGTCTTGGATCTGCTGCAAGTAGAAGTCTCTCTTTGAGCTGTGGCATGCTCATTGAGAAAGTGTCATCTAGAGAGGAGAAAGAGTTTCTCATCTCAATATTTCTACCCTTTGAAATCTCTTCCTACATGGCTTCATGAATGAAGCTTCCATGTGAATGCTCCCATAAGGCATGGGTCCTTTTTTCTTCATCACTACCTTTGTATAGCGCAGTGCAAATCTGTTTCTCTAAAATAGCAGTATGTAAGGATGTGGATCCCTTCATATGATTGGCTGAAATGACAAGAGATGGAAATGCAAGCATAGCTTGGTGAGATGTATAAGCAAGAGCTCCTTCCTCAACTATATTGTCTTCCTCCACTTTTGAACACGAAGGCTACCCCTCCAAGGTTGTGACATCATGGGTATATGCTTCCTCAAGTGGTGGTGAGGGCCTATCTTCCTCTGATATTTCTTTTCCAAATTCTTCAATCAGTCTTTGAGATAACTCAGAAAGAGTAGATACTCTTGCATGGCTCAAATGGCTAAACCACCAAACATTTGCTTCACCTTCAAGGTGCAGCGCTGCAATCTCTACAGCATCTCTCTCTACTACTGGATGTAGTAGGAAGAAAGCCTCTAGTTTCATCACCCAATTCTTTGCTGCACATGTGAGTGATCCATCAAAAGTGGGCAATAGAAACCTATTGCCTCTCATCATCCCATAGATATAGGGTCTCTTCCCTTCCTCTAGTTGAATGAACTATGGTAAAGCTAGAGTCTCCTTGAAGGCTCTAGATTTAGCTTTGTATTCAAAAAGGTATTCACTTATAATCTTAGATTCTAAATGCCCTTCATGCCTCTGGTCTTCCTCTCTTTTAGAATAGGAAGTGCTTGGCTCTGCCTCTTCTTGAAACTCTCTAGGAATTTCACTGCATCTCTTCTTCTTTATCTGCTCAACCTCCTTGGAGAGGTTCTTCTTGGATCTAAAAACTGATGAGAGTAATCTCATCCTCTCCATAAATTTTTTCTCTTCTTCTTCTTTTTATTCTTCTGATAGTTGGATCTCACAGGCTTAGCTAGAGATCATGCTTTGATACCACTGTAATATCCCCAAAAGGGACTGCTTAGCAAGACAGGCCTGAAAAACACATTTTTCAGGGATTTTTGCTTCAGCAACCAAGATCATCCCTCAGATTCCTTAGATATGATAATCTAAGACCCAAATCCAAGAGGATATTAGAAACCAATCAGATTAGGTGAGGCAAACAGGCCTCCGACACCTAGTATGGATTGATAGATGCCCAATGAGGGGTTGCAAAAATATATAAACACAATAATGTATATGTAGCATTAAATAAGCTCACATGATGTGTTAAAAACATATATCATTCAATCAAAGCTACAACAGCAACTTATATTCTGATTCATGATCCAAAAGATGGGGAAAAGCAGCCCTTTTAGCCCTAAAAGGTTAATTTAAGAGATTTGCATAAAAATAAGGGAAAATGGTGGTGGGATCCCTTATATTAGGTCATTTGGGACTCACATACAAAATTTGAGATGAAACAAATGACTCTAGCTATGTTAAACAGATCTCCCACTCTCGATATGGCTTAAAAATGCCCAAATCCCATGACTTAACTCAAAAAAAATTTACTGAAGCACATACTATGTGATTTTCTGAATTTCGTAGGAAAAATATGGTATAACATCAGATCTGGAGTTTATTACATCAGAATATGGAAGAAAATGGAGATCAAGCTCCTTTTACATATCAGAAAGGTGACCTGGCAAGGGTTTCATGGAAGCACAATACACAAAATAACAGATCTGCAGATCTAGATCTGAAAAATGCAGTACACTACAAATTTATAATAAAATAGCTGAATAGTACATGAGAGAGAAGAAGAATGAAGTACAATGCTTTCCAGGAGAAGGGTTGGCCCTTCCTCTGAGGAACAAGCTCAAAAGAAGGGATAAACCCTGCTACTGCAACATTGAAAAGAATAGCGCAACCCCTGCAAATAACTGCGTTGGAAAAGATAAAGAATATATTGGTGACATGCCAAGATCTGAATATCAGTGCAAGGTGCTAGCACTCTTCCAGGAGGATAAAAGATTGACTCACTAAGAAGAGGTACTAGTATAGTCTAGATCAGAATAGATCTAGTCTCCACTTGCTGCAGCTCACTGAAATAAGTAAACCCCAATAGGATTTACGCTATCTAAGGGAGATGGAGCTTGGCCAAATGCTTGATAGTGGAAGATAAGTACAATGCCCTCCAATAGCTACTCAATGGAAGGAGAGAGAATCCCTAAACAGGAAATCCTCACAAGTCTCTGCTAAATAGCCAAGAGAACTTGAATTGTCTAGGCAGACATAAAAATCAATTATCATCAACAACCCTCTCTTGAGCCTTCCCCTTACTTTTATAAGATGAGATCTTGAGAAACCCTAAACCACCTTCAAAACTCTAACTCCTTTCATAGGAAGACCCTCCATCTAAAACTGCGCTGATCAACAAGGAGGTTCAATGTATCTGGATAGTGTTGTGATTTGGTCAAGGTTGACCTCTTCAATCTGCCTCATCGATTTTCACGCTCAAGTGCCTCCAATCCCACTCTCAAATTTCTGTCTATGTTGATCCTTGTTCACACTGAACTAGATATATTGCTGATATCTTCTTCTTCATATCTGCATGTTGACTTAGTCAAACTTGACTATGTCCTAATTCATTTGCCCTTGTTCACACACACAAGTGTAAAATATAGCTATTGTGATGATCTCCTTTCACATTATGATGGGTTTTATTCATGTTTTTACTGTGAATGGGCCTCCTTACCCATTTATCCGAATACAAGGTGCAAAAATCAAAAATTAATATTCCCCTTAGCTGCTTGCTTAACTTATTTTAGTTTCTTTTCAGTCATTTCCTTTTGCAGATTAAATTAGTTTCATTTCTGTCATTTCCTTTCTGCACATTAAATTAGTTTCATTTTCGTCATTCCTTTATACAAATTAAGTTAGTTTCATTTCTATCATTTCCTTCCAGCAGTTTACTTTTCAATTTTTATCATAGTTTAATAAATAGCACCATTTCGTAAAGCATAAGAGGATGACATGAACAGAATGCATGTGTTGTGTAGATAGCACTATCACCTCCAATTTTTTATGAATCCCGGTGATGAGCTCCATCATTATACATATTTTGAGGGGTTAATGGTCACCTTTTTGACTTCTTAGATCTCTTTTTCTTGAATTTTTATTATTATTTGGTTTTATGATGCTAGTATAGTTCGTGATTAATGCTAACATACTCTAAGTGCCTCAATCACCCAAAATATTCTCTATAAATACATAGATTTAAGTGGACTCAATCACCCCAAATATTCTCTTCAACAATTTGAGTTCAAAGGCAGCCAAGCAACTCCAAGAGGAGTGCACTCAATCTTTGTTGTCTTGGAGTTAAGTGGACTCAGACACCCCAAAGATTGTCTCTAGCAATTCGAGTTCTAGAGGCCTCAAAGAGGAGAGTACTCGATATATGTTTACTGGGATTCAAGTGGACTCAATCACCATTTTCAAGGGAGTTGTTGGTAGCTTCCCTATAGAATCAATAGAGAAGAGCTAGAGCTAGAGGAGTTAGTTAGTCAGTGATTCGATTCTAGTTGAAACTTTGTTGCAAGCTATTGAGGTTTTTATTATTTCAATCAGTGATCAAACTTTCAGAGATGTATGAGGTTATTATTTAATGAAATGAGCAAACTGATTTCATTCAACTGATTTAAGTTTTAGAGAGCTAGGCTCATGGGTTAGGGTCCAATCCATGTGCCACAACTTCTCTGTTGTTTTCATTCTTTCCTTTCTGTCATTTATCTAGTTTTGCTTCTGCCATTTAGTTAGATCTGCTTCTGATAGTTTCATTGGTGCTTAGCCTTTGCTTTCAGTTTTTGGTTGTAGTTTTTCATTTTCTTATGAGTAGTAGAATAGACGATAAAGCTATAAAATGTATTGATCTAGACTTCCCTTCTCATCTCTGTCGATAGTGCTTGAGGAGGGTAAACCTTCCCACAGACCAAAAACATTGATTTATGTTCTTTCGTGCCTGAATCAGCAGGGTCATTTTCTAGAATAGGCATAAAAAATCCCCAGAGAAATTTTTAAGCCGTTCTGTTCCATTTTCCAAGTCCCTATCTATCTCTGCATTATGCCTCTAAACCTTTCTTTTATGCCTCCATTCCCACCTGTTTTCCACTTATTTTAACTGCTGCACCCACCTCTTTCTCCTAAAATCACTTAAAACCTTCACCCGCCTTATTCCTTCGTTTTTATTGGTTACGGCCACCTTACTCGTTTTAACACAAAAACGCTGGAAAAACCATTGAATTTTCCCTTCGCCTTTCCTCCTCGAAATCCCTGTTACCGTACTTCGCTCATCGCCGATTGCAATTTTCATTCGGTTCCTTTTAAGACTTACCACTCTTCGCTGATTGCGATATTGTGATATCACATATCACAGATCTCAAGCTTTTCGCACGTCGCATCGTTTCCCTCTTTACTTCAAAAATTATCATTCCTGGTTGCCTTACCCTTTCTAATGCAAAATTCTTGAAAACCATCAAAATTCGACCTTCCACCCTTACTCCTCGAACTTCTCGCTACTGTACATCACAAATTGCAAATCACAATGTTTAGTTCCTTCCATTAACACTTATCGTTCCCATCTACCGATTGCGATATTGCTATCGCGCTATGCCGCTGGTCCCACCGCCACATCACCCATTGCAATCACACTTCACACTTTTTCCTTTTTTTTTCTTTTAGATTACTACTTCCAAATGCCAACTGCGATATTGCAATCATGCTCCACCGTAGTCCCACCACCATGTCACTCAGCACATTTCACACATCGCAACTCTTTTCTGTTCACATTTCGCATTTCTCTCATCGTAGCTGTTAACCCATCGCACTTCGCACTTCACGACTTTTTCTCGATCGCATCTCTGCCATCACACTTTTCAAATTATTCCACTCCAAAGCCATTTTTGCACTATAATAAATTTCAAGCCCCCTCCTTCCACTTCTAAGCCGCATTTCTTGAATTAAGCCCTCCATTAGCACATTTTACCCCTTGTCCTCTCCAAACTGCAAATCAACATTTTCTCAATTAGAATTAAATCATGGATATTTTAGCTGCATGAATAGAAGCATGGTAGATAGAGCATAAGATAAGTAGTTTGTTTTTAGCCTATTGGCCAAGTTAAGCATGGTTTAAATTAGTTTCCTTTCTGAAAATTAGTTTAATTTCTTTCCAGTCATTTCCTTTCATCAAATTAATTTAGTTTCCTTCTGTCATTTCCTTTCTGCAATTTAGTTTAGTTTCATTGAAGTGTAACAAACTTCACTAAGAACCCTTAGAAATAGCACCCTTTCATAAAGCGGAAGAGGACGAAATGAACAGAATGCATCTGTTATGTATATAGCATTGTCACCTCCAATTTTGTACAAACCATAGGTTGATAAAGCAAATTAGGGTAGCCCTTCAAGTTGAAGCACTCTTGGTGCAATACCAGGGCTCACCAATTTTTGGCATCGTTGTCAGAGAGGTGTCTAGTAGATGGTTTGATTTTGTTTTTAGCATTATTTTATGCTTTCCTTTTTCATATTGTTTCCGAAATATTGAAAAATACAAAAAAATCTGATTTTCATGCCTCATAGGAGTAGGGATACTCATTTTTTTTAAATACTTCTCCAATACCAAACCCACCACTTGACCACATGGTGTAGTAAGAACCACATTACCATACACTTTTGAAGGTAGAAGAGATGAATGGACGTGATGACAATAAAGAATATCTTATTGGGTTTCCCATTCAAGATATGGACATCAGTGTACATATGAATAACATCCCTCCATATTTCCTTCCCAAATTCCATGGTATGAGGATAGAGGATTCAAAAACATTTCTCTTTGAATTTCAGATACTTTGTAGGTCTTATGGTTACTTATCACACACTCAAAAACTGAGATTGTTTCTTGCAACATTGAAGGATAGAGCTCTTAAATGGTTCATGAGTCTAGGTGTTGTGGAGGTAAATCCCCTCTGTGGACAGAGGCGATCCCTACTAACCCAGACCGGGTCTAGCAACAATCATTCACGCTATAGCGCAGGTTCCTAATTGCAAATAAACTAACTAGCGATGAAGGCTTACCTGGAGTCCAACTTTGTTGCTTGTAGAAGAGGTAGCACTCCCGTTCCTTAGCCCTGGCAGATCACGATCCCCATGATCTCCGTGATGGAAACCTGCACATGCGAGAAAAAAAACAAATGCAAGCGTAAAATCCAGTAGATGCAACTATATGTCAGTCAGAAAGGACATAACTCATCATCATAAACAACAACAAGAGTGGAACCATAACCAATAATCGTTTATTATTAATCAATCAAAGGAAGAATACAACCATAGTTCTGACGCTGAATTCTCCTTCGGAGGGTCGCCAGCAGAACACGTCTCGAAAAGCCTGTCAAGGATGGGACAAACCTCTCTCTTTAGATCTTGGAAATAGTCTCCTTGCTTGAGTTTGGCCTTAGGGGAATAATCAAGGCTCTTACAGCATAAGGCTCTTGGGAATTTTGGGAACTTGAAGACTAGCTTGCAATGGAGATGAACAAGCTTTTATATATGGAAGAAGGGGAGTTGGGATCCCTATAATCATGGGATTGGCCCTATCATCAAGGAAGCTTCCATGAGAGGTGGCAAACCACTTCCTCTCTATGGAAATCCATAGCCAAACCTCCCAACTCAAGATAGATAGCAGTCCAGGAATTTGTTAGGACAAAACTTCCACCATTTATTTTTAAAAAACACTCCTTAAATTAGCTGGCGCGAGTGTGACTCTGGGACAGAGTGCCAATTGGCGTGGCTACTGAACTGGCTGCCTGCGCCAATGAAAAAAGAGGTGTTTTAAGGGTTTTTTGCAAAGAGATGTCTTCAGGGAAATGAAATCTCATGTTCAGAGGGATGTCATGAAAGTATTTTCAAGTCTTGTCTCTGCTCACAGGTCATGGAATGAGCCCTCCAATGTGCGGGATGGGGAATGGCAGGGACGGTGACAAATTACTGTGTAACAGATGCCCCCTAAAGTATGAGGCCCGAATGAGAGAGAGGGGTGAAATGCTTTACGAGAACGTGTCCAACTGAAAACTCCGCCATCGAAAAATCTGCGTGACGAAGTACAACTGATGTCTCAAATACATGATATATATGTGGTATGGGCGCAGCCATCCATAACAGAGTATACAATAATCCGGATCCAAGGCATGGACGCAGCCATCCAGTAAATGAGTCATGTAAATAATCATAATAATCCACAAAATCGCAGCCTGGATTACAACAGCCACAATCCAGGGTCTTGCGATCCATCTCGACCCGAACAAAGTACAATTTCAAGCATGCGAATAAGTGAGCTGAAGTCGAACATGCAAGAACATCGTCTGATTACCAGCCAATGATGAAAGTTGTTAACAGACGCGAGAGGTACCACCAATAATGACAATGGCCCTCAAGGTACTACAAGTACAATCTACGGTATGTGAACAATGAGCTGACGCCGAACACCCACAGAATCACTCAATCGGAGGCTAATGATGAAAACCTCATGTCGAATGCGAAGAACCTGCCATTGACGCATGCAAGCTCCAAGGTACCATAAGGGAGTCTCTAGATCAGCTTCCTGGATAATGAGCTGAAGTCGACAAGAAGTGACCTTGATCAAAGATTGGCCATAGTGTTTCCCACATCATCGACGTGAGATAGAGGAATATAATGTCTTTGTAAATCAGGATCAGATGAGAATCAGAGGAAGGTTGAAATTTGCAGAGGTCAACTTCTCTTGAACATATTGGCGACATGACAGTGGCTTTGGCAGTATTTGACATCAAGAGATCAAAGGTCATGATGACGAGACAAAGAGCAGATGAGAGGTCAAAAGGGATACCCAAACCCACAAAAGCAAGTGGAAAATGAGATGAGATGTCCCCAACCCGACACGAATGCAAACAAGTGCCATGTTCAAGAGCGACATACTGCTGACACGACAATGTTGTTGGTTCCATTTTCCCCCACCATTCCTGGTGAGTACCTCTTTATTTTTACACAAGCTTGAAGAGGATACCATTTGCTTGTCATATGAGTCCATCCTAGTACATTTTACGAGCCCTAGGAAGGAGAAACTCGAATAACATCATGATTGACAATTTCCGATGTCATTTAGGTTTAACGAGTCTGAAAAAGGAAGAACTCGGCGTCTTTTCATGTTTACAGAGTTTGAAAAGACAGCAGAAAAGTAAACTCCAAAGGTCCCTTCTCATAAATAGTTCCTTAGATCCGAAAAGGTAGAAAAATATGTCTGAGAAAACCTCCTATTCGCGATAGGCTAGGGTATTCCTTTTTCGTAAATAATCTATCCCAGCTCGAAAAAGGGGTAAATGTATACTGGGTAGATGTCGTTTTGCAGCCACTTTAACGAGATCGAAACGACAAGGGCCTCGGCAGTCTTTTCATGTTTAAAGAGTCAGAAAAGAGCTGAAAGATGACTCCTCCTGGAGGAACGAGTGGTATAAAGGGTAGAAACTGGCTTCAGTAATGGTGGAACTGCTCAGAACAAGTAAAGTTTAAGAGGCTGGCTAACAAGACCACTCATTGCAGCGGTTCCTCAAGAATGGGTAAAACAACCAAGTGAAGGCATATGATTGGCCAAGAAGATAGTGACGATGGAGTGAGAAAACCAAGGCTTATCTAGCAAAAACAGCCTGATACAATGGCAGTCACAAGAGGTAAAATGGGAAAGGTTTCATTTTTACACAAGCTTGAAATCAGGAAACTCTGCTTGAAGTTGGTTTCATTTTTATACAAGCTTGAAAAAAAGATAAACTATGCTTGAAACTGGTTTCATTTTTACACAATCTTGAAACGGAAACAAACTATGCTTGAAAAATTAAGCATGCCCCCCAGCATGGTGACTCAATTCGAGGTACATGGCCCCCAAGCTTCAATCCATATGAAAGGCAGATGGAGTGAAGGTTCAAATTACAAGATCAAGAGAAAGACTCGACTGGGATTTTACGAGATCTTATCAAAGACTCGAATTGAACGGGAACGTGTTTCATTGTTTTAACGAGGCTGACACATTAAAAGAACTATCCTCAGGACACCTTGTTTCATGGTTTAAGGAGCTTGGCACAAGACAAGGAACTCTGCTCCAACAACCTTGTTTCATTTTTTAAGGAGCTTGACACAAGACAAGGAACTCTGCCCCGACAAGCTTGTTTCATTTTTTAAGGAGCTTGACACAAGACAAGGAACTCTGCTCCAACAACCTTGTTTCATTTTTTAAGGAGCTTGACACAGGAAAGGAACCATGCTTTGACAAACCTCATCATAATGAACAAGAAGTCATCGCTTCTAAGAGTTCCACTCCCGACGGAAGGAAAACATCCTGGAAGTCAGGACCCAATGCCCCCAACACCTGATGCACAATGACACTATCACTGGGTACATGCACGGGGTAGGTAGCCACATAGTTGACCTGCAGTGGGGTAGATACAACGGGTGGATAAAAACCAGGAAGGGATGATGGCGGGCCAACTGCCACATCAGGACCAAAGAACGAAAGCTGATCGATGGTCATGATCCGTCCTTCATGTGGAAAACAGACCACATGAAAAAGGGAGGTAATCGCGCCCCAAAAGCAAATTGAAATCCAAGGGGCCTGGAACAACCATCACGTCCATATGGACGGTTTTACCTCCCAAAGTAACAGGAAACCTTGGAAGGATCCCTAATGGTTGACTCGTTCTTCTATTAAATGCCAACATATTCTGTGTAACAGGTGCAAGCGGCGGTGAACCAAAAGCGTGCCAAGTAGTTGAGGATAAAATACTAACAGATGCACCTTCGTTTATAATGGTGCTGGGTACAACCAGACCAAAAGCCTGTACTATGATCTCGAAAGGCACATAAGACGGAAGGCAAAGGAAGCAACCAAACTACTCGGAGGGGCTACCATCAAACCGAGAAGGTCTTCCCCTAGTGTTACGGAAGAAGGAGCATCCTCCACAACCTCCATCTTGAAGGCGGGAGGAGTAGCTTCTTGAGGTATAGGGACAAGAGAATATTTCTCCAAGTCCGAAGAATCTGAAGAAACCAAAAGGACATGGGGGGTGTGAGATCCACTCTCAATGGAAAAGACCTGGTGTACCGAAGACGGGGCCAGCTCAACCGATCCCACGACCAATGGTTGGTCGGGAACAAATTTCTGAATTTGAATTTCCGAGGGAGCGGGATTGACCAAGGATGACTCTTGACCAATCATGGCATCAGCTGGTGGAGGACTCAAAGAAATCTGCTTGTAACCAGCTGGAAGGCATGGTGCAGAAATAGATGAGTTGTCCAAAATATTTCTGGCTTCATCCATATAAGGACAAAGGTGAATAGCATGGTGCCCTTCACACAAGTTACAAGGATTGGTAATCTTACCCTGCTTCTTAGGAGTCTTACCAACACCAGTTGAAGATGTGCCCCCAACCTGACTCCCAGAAGCCAACGACAACGGTGGGCGACCATTGGACCATACTTTGAGCACCTTGGGAATGCCGGGGCAGTCTCGAAGAAGATGGTTTCCTGTGCACAACATGCAAGGGAACTTGACTTTCCATGGATGGTTGGAAGGTTTGTCAAGAAGAGATGTTTCAGAAGCAGTAGGTGCAGCTTTAGCCTCTCTCTTATCGGACTTCTTCTTCTTTGTCTTCTTCTTCTTCTTCTTAGCCACCTGGTTACTTGAATCCAGACTTTCATTAGGCGAAGTAGAAGAGAAGGACGCAGAAATAGGTGAAGAAGGGGAGAGGTCCACCTTAGAATCAACATGATGTTGTTCAGGCGGAGGAACTGATTGAAAAGTAGCTGAGACATTCGAGACCACAGAGGTTGAGAACAACCAAACAGCCAACCCAATAGTTAACCCAGGAAGGGACAACGTTGCCATATAAGGAGCACCAACATTCCCAAAAGGAGGAAAATGACCAGGATTCCCATCGGGGGGGATTCCTTGGTTGGCGAACTCTGGAAAAGTTGCCATCAGAAACGATCTTCAGAAAAACACCCTAAGGAAACTAACTTTAACCAGGAATATTTCGTGGGCAGTTAATTTTTAAAACATTGAAACAAAACTCTATCATTTCATATTTTAAGAGTCAAGAAACAGGAAAAAGGTGACTCTATCACTTTCAGATTGGAAACAAGCATGAAAGGACAAGCGCTTGATGACCTTTTCAAATTTAAAGAGTCAGAAAAGATAAAAATGACTACTCAGGAATGCTAGGCAAAGGGTGTACCAAATAACCGTGAACTGCAATATACACCTTGATTTCAAAATGAAAGAGAAATCAACCAAGGACTTAATGTACGTGCAGGCAATCTCCCCGAATGCTGTGTCCAGTGTATCACGGGTATAGGGCGGCAGACTCGGCTTCCTATGGATAAAGGATAGCAACCTAGTGGGGTCTCCCTTTATATACTCGACGGTACGGGGAGCACAAGTCCATACTAGCGCTGTCTAAAGCCAAGAGGCGAACGACAGCTACTAGGTTTAAAGACATCGGAACACGTCTCTAGCCTAGACCTCTAAATATTTCGTTAATGTTTCAATGCTGCCTTAGTGTAAATTGAACAAATTTTAATGTTTATCTTCAATTATGTTTCAACTTTCAGGCCCTAACGAATGTGATGTCTCAAAATCTCCTAAATGCACTCTATATGCCATAGTATATCATTTCATTCGATGAAAGCTATTTATGAGAGAGTTGAGAGCTTTTCACACAATAACGAAATGAACAATAAACAACCAATGATGTCTCTAATGCAGCTAATGAAAACTAAAAGATTTTCGCTCAAGGTTACCAATCACTAATAACACCGAAAATATCTAATTCACATTAACTAATGAACAACAAAAGAGATTTTTTTTATATTTTCAATATTTCAGAGCAAAGTGCGCTAAAAAAAATGAAAACTAATGCAAAATTGATTTGAGAAATGATGATAAGAGAGCAAAAAAAAACAAATTTCACTCAATAGAAATCACAATCAGACCTCAAATCGACCAAAAGTCCCTCAAAACAAAAAGAATCCCAAAGACTCCAAATGAGCCGTGTAATCTAGGCCCAAACGAGACAAGGTGGAATTTGAATGGAAAAGGGAACAATCACTCAAACAACGCGATGAGACAATAGAAAAGCACCAAACGAATGCAAAGAAGCAATCACAAGGTTGAATGAACCAATAGAAACCAAAAACTCCCAAGGAGGGCTCGACATGCAATAGCACTTAGATGACCTACGGCTAGAATGCAAAATCGATGGAAATGGGAAAACAACCAAAGGACGAAGGTAACAATCAGTCAATCAAGGCTCCAAAACACTCAAGCAGTCGAAAAGATGAAACCAAAATTAGAGATCAGGCTCAGAAAGCTCAAAATCAAGCAAACCCTAGCAGTCCCCATTACTGGCGCGATTGTCAGGCTGAAACTAGCACCATATCAGAATTGGCGCGGGTAATACATTGACAACTAACGCCAATTGGCGCGACTGTCATGCGAAAAAATGCGCCAGTAAAGTTTGATATGCAAAAATAAAAAATAAGCAATCCAAGATCAGACCAGTGATGTTTGGATTTTTTAAAAACCCAAATTCACAGAAAGAACCAGCCCAAAAGAGCTGATCAAGAAAGAAGAATCAAGAATCAACCGAAAAGACAAGACAGTGCTCCAAGTGTTCAGTTTACAAACTAAACCGGAGATTGATTGAAGCAGCTTTGATCTACTTCGCAATTACAGAGCAAAAGCGTTTCGAAGGCTATCTGGCCAACTTCAGGCTCCATCTATAGCTTATAAAACGAACGACAACAAGCTAACGATCCCCAGTGGAGTCGCCAATTTGTTGTGGAGGTAAATCCCCTCTACGGATAGAGGCGATCCCTATTAGCCCAGACCGGGTCTAGCAACAATCATTCATGCTATAGCGCAGGTTCCTAATTGCAAATAAAGCAACTAGCGATGAAGGCTTACCTGGAGTCCAACGCTATTGCTTGTAGAAGAGGTAGCACTCCCGTTCCTTAGCCCTAGCAGATCACGATCCCCACGATCTTCATGATGGACACCTGCACATGCGAGAAACAAAACAAACACAAGTGTAAAATCCAGTAGATGCAACTATATGTCAGTCAGAAAGGACATAACTCATCATCATAAACAACAACAAGAGTGGAACCATAATCAATAGTCATTTATTATTAATCAATCAAAGGAAGAATACAACCATAGTTCTGACGCTGAATTCTCCTTCGGAGGGTAGCCAGCAGAACATGTCTCAAAAAGCCTGTCAAGGATTGGACAAACCTCTCTCTTCGGATCTTGACAATAGTCTCCTTGCTTGAGTTTGGCCTTAGGGTAATAATCAAGGCTCTTGCAGCATAAGGCTCTTGGGAATTTTGGGAACTTGAAGACTAGCTTGCAATGGAGATGAACAAGTTTTTATAGATGGAGGAAGGGGAGTTGGGATCCCTATAATCATGGGATTGGCCCTATCATCAAGGAAGCTTCCATGAGAGGTGGCAAACCACTTCCTCTATATGGAAATTCGTAGCCAAACCTCCCAACTCAAGATAGATAGCAGTCCAGGAATTTGTTAGGACAAAAATTCTGCCATTTATTTTTAAAAAACACTCCTTAAATTGGCTGGTGCGAGTGCGACTCTGGGACAGAGCGCCAATTGGCGCACCCTCTTTGAAGGATTTCCCCCATTGGCGCGGGTACTGAACTGGCTGCCCACGCCAATGAAAAAAGAGGTGTTTTTAGGGTTTTTTGCAAAGAGATGTCTTCAGGGCAATGAAAGCTCATGTTCAGAGGGATGTCATGAAAGTATTTTCAAGTCTTGTCTCTGCTCACAGGTCACGGAATGAGCACTCCAATGTGCGGGATGGGGAATGGCAGGGACGGTGACAAATTACTGTGTAACACTAGGTAATAATTCAATAAGATCATGGAATGATATGAAAAGTATATTTCTAGAAAAATACAAAGATTGTGACCTTAGAGAATAAATTTTTGGAATGAACCAAGAAGAATATGAGAGCCTTGAGGATCTAATAGAGAGGTTCATGTATAATTTTAAGAGGTAAAAATTGCATCATTTAGGATTTGACACGCTAAAAACCCTCTTACTTAGAACAATTAGGGATGAGTGGATTGATATCCTTAATCTCATGAGTAAAGGAGATGTATATCAATTGTCATTTGAAGAAATTTGCGAAACATGCAAGCGCATATCAAGAGGAATGGAAAGAGTAAGTCAACATCAACATTGGTAAGGCAAGATGAACTTGGAAATTTGCTTGACAACTTTAAAACATAAATTATTAGAAATCTAAGTGAAAAATTAGAAATGATAAGAATGAAAAATGAGCAAAAATAAGATGTTGATATTTTTTTTATCCATGCAGAATCATATGCTACTAAATGTTGTTCATCATTCCCCAGGTTTAAAGAAGTTTACCAGGAAGACAATGGAGCAAGGAAATCATGAAAGAAGCTATGTTATGTAGCTCCAAGGAGACCCTAGCAACCTGGTAAACTTGATATGATGCAAGGACCCACTTCACAATTTCAAGCTTATTCACATCCATCTCAAACTAATTGGGACAAAATCCCTCCTTGGAAACCTTGACCATCTCAACCCCAAAACCAATCTTGGCAACATGGTTGGAAGGTCCTTATTGGGAAAATCCTCAACATCCTCAATATTTCCCTCAATATCCTCCATGCCCGACTCCATGCTATCCATATCATCCACCTCCACCCCAACCACAGCCTCAACCACATCCATCTCATATATCCACCCCCACTCAACTACCTATACCACCATTTCGAAACCCATACAATGAAGTATCTCAGTTCACTTAAAATGCTGAGGTACAACACTACCAAACATATCCTCTTGATCTAAATGGTTTGCATCTTAGTTCAAGAAAGGTATTGCAAAGAAGCGATTTTCTTAATGTCATTGAAGGATAAAATCAAGAAGAAGAAGATCTAAATGAGGAGATCAAAATATCGAGGGCTACACTTGATGAAGAGAATAAATCAGAATCAGATGTTGAGAAATTTCCCTCATGTTTACCAGCATTTCCTCCATGTGTTCAAGAGAACAATCAACAAAAAGAGGAATATTTGACTGCCATAGTAGAAGAGGACATCCAAGGTGATCCAACTCAGCAAATGAACTAGGGGCATCACAACTATATTGACATATGGTTCTAAAGAGTCATTAAGTTGTAGCAACACACTCTTCTCCAACAGTACTTGAAACAATCCCAGTCAAAGAAATTTATCTCTCATATTCAGGTACATTTGAAAGCATGTATAACAATGTTACCGATGAAATAGGTAACCTCATTGTTACCTACTTTTTGATGTATCAAGAAAAACACCTGATTTTGAAAAAGTGGCGATGCAAAATCAAGAAAAAAAAAATTGAGCATGTTTTTGGCACTTTAAGTTTTTTTCATTTTGTTTTGTTTTTTTTTAATTTTTTTATGTGATGTTTTTTATGTCGATTTTGAATAGTGGTGGTGTATCATCACCAACGCTTTTTTATAGGATTGATTTTGACACTATAGATTTTCTAATGTCTTCTTCTTCTGTGAGATGTTAATTTTTAAGTGCATTTATGTACTTGTGTTTTAAAAATAAAAAAAATATTTTTAAAAAAAATAAAAACTTGTAATGATATCTTCACTTTTTCACATAGATAAAAGATGGAAAAAGGGTCAATATTCTAAAGTTTATATTTTATACATGTTTATGTATTGTTAAATAATTTTTCAATGCACATCAAAAAATTGTTGCTAAAAAACCAATATTTTGAACCATATGACAAAAAAATACAAATTTTCAATATAAATACAATGCAAAAAAATACACTTTTACAGACTTTTTGTTGGAAAAAACATGTTAAATAAACTATTTTTTTGGGAGAATCTTAACAAAAAAACTTAAGAAAATAACATTTTTATTGAATTTTATGTCAAAAAATAATAGCAATCACATGTTTTTTGCAAAAAAAAGGGTTATTCTCATAAAATATCAAAGTCTAAACATTACAAGTAAAATTGATTAATAGTTCTCGAAAATAAGCTTTGTTTGCAAGCATAACTTAAACATCATCAACAATATCAACTAATTCATCTTCAACATCATCTAGAACAACATTGATGGCTTCTTCCACAACATTTTCTTCTTCATTTTGATCATTGTCGTCTTCTAATGGATCTTTCATGTCAATAAATCTTCCAAAGTTTCCCTTTCCAATCATTCCATATAATGGTGGTTGAGGTTTCTTTGCTTTTTTTTCCACACGTGATTCATTAAAATCTCTTTTCCTCAAACTAACTTCTTGCTTCGCATATGGAAGGAATTTAAGAGTGTTAATTCTTTGTTGAATAAATTTGCATTGAATTAGGTCTTTCTCAATGGAAATGCAATTTATTCCTTTTAGTAGGCAACATGCTAGTGTTGTACCTAATCATCAAGCACAAAAAAAATAAGTAAAAAAATTAGTATGGAGACATAAAAAGTAAAAAAGACAATATTTAAATGTAAATTTGGATAATAAAACTTACCTAAACCTGAGAATAAATCCAAAACCCATTCTCCTTCATTTGAACATAGATCTATAAGATAGTTAATCAATGCTTGTGGTTTTTGATAAATGCTAACTATATCTCCTTTTGCATCTTTATCCTCATATGTTAATTTTCTTACAACTACATCATAAACCAATACTTGACTATGACTCTTCCCATCTACTCGATTCATAATAATATTCTTATAGCTATCATCTTTTGTCCAACATTCAACATGGATGAACTCACAATCATTTATAATAGGTTGATCTTTGGAAGAAACAATATTTGACTTTTTCCTGTAACATAACATAGTAAAATTTCAATTAAAATTTTACATGAATAAAAAAATTTAGGAGGAATCAAACATACAATTTCAAAATCTTACCATGTAAGTTGCATCCTTGAGTTTGTTTTACCCTTGAAGCTTGGTAATAACATTAGAAACTGTGTGTTTGAATGAAATGTCACAAATCGCCAAAGTGGTTATGTTGTCACTTCTTGAAAACCCGTAACCACTTTACTAAAAGCTTGATAAGTATATGGTTCTCTATCATATTCAATGTCTAGAAAATTGAAACCATGAGGAATATCTGCAATAACTAGGCCATATTCCCTTTTAGGTATTAGTGATGCAATGTCTTCACAGTCACCTTGTATTATTTGATATTGGACACTGTCGATCCCATTCCAAATGTAATGATTAAGATTAGGATCAAGTTCAACATTCATAAGACGCTTCCTTCTCATGTTCTCCATCTTAATTTTTTCAATAAAGCTTTTGAAAGTATGTGGTACTCCATTTCCATCCTTCTTTGACATCTTTAATGACATATATATATATATATATATATATATATATATATATATAAGTAATAAAATAAAAATAGTTTAAATATGAATAAAATGAATTTATAAATCAACATACCTTATTGAATGCAATATAAAACTCTTTTATTGTTGATGTAGAACTTGCTTCTGGGTAGTTGCATACAACATCATCCCAACTGTCTTCATTCAACATTTTAACCATGTGTTCTTTTATTTTCATAAAAATTTTCTGACTGAATAAATAAAGTTAAAAGCATTAATATATTGACATGTATAACAAATTCTACCAACATCATTATGTTTTATTTAAAAGAAAATTATAATGAAAGAAAAATAAGAAATAATTCAAGAAACTTACTTTTGAAATTCTGCACACATTTCTTCCATTGATAATTCAACCGACTTCACACGGGCTAATACTGATTTGACTAATTTATCATCTTTCACACCTTGCATTGTTCTCCAAGGTGTGATAGTCATATCCTCTAGAAGCTGCTTCATTTTAGGACCCCCCTTATTGTTGGTACATATTATGGGTTTACTCTTTCTAACCTTCTGATTTTTTATGGAAATATTCTCCCACCGATCAAAAATCTCATCAATCAAATCCCATACCTCCCTCGTTCTAAATTCCAACTGAAAAATGTTATCTGTGCCTCTAAAGAAATTTGTATTCAATTTTCCATCTTTTGCTTTTTTTTCATCAATTTGATAACATGTTTCCATTAAACATTCCTTTCGAAATGCTACACTAACTTGTGTCTTATCCCCACCACATTTTTCTATGAATTCATTATGAATAAATCTGACCCTTTGGATGAAAGTCATTTTCATTCTGTACTCATTATTTGCATTATGATCCCATGCCAATAACTTTGATTCTATTTCTGTTAAGCCAGCGTAAATGACGCATTTCACTGTTTGAAAAAGATAGTTATTGGGATATTCTGCAATCAATTGTCTCTTAGCCTCTATCGAATGGTTCCCTCCAATTACATAATATTTATAATCAAAACATTTTGTCTTGTCAAATGCTTGTTTGTTGGGAACCTGACATGGATCGACAAGAACCACATAATCCACCACATGCGCATATGGATTGAACTTGAACAATGTTTTTAGATTATGTACATGTAGGTGATGGGCCTTTCTAATTTGATATTGAGATTTTCCTTCATCTGGGCCATAAAATTGGTTAACATTAAGCTCAAATGTTTGGCCACCAAGAATTAATTTATTCTTCCTCAACTCTTGTCGAATAGCATTTTGTTTTGTTTTAATAATGCCATCCTCTAACTCAGCACCTGGTATTATGATTTCTCTTCTTCCATGAGAGCTTTCAATTTATTCTTCAGTGCTGCTCATGACCTTTACAGGTTCACCAATATTTGATTTCCTAGTCTTATTGGATAACATATTAGTTTTTTTATAAACAAGCTCTCCTTCATGAGTTAAAAGAGAGACATCTTTGGCAATTTTTCTTTTTGGTGTCTGATTTGTTTTCTCCTTTTGCACAACAGTTCTAATCTCCTTCTCACTAATTCTATCATAATTTTTTGTTTCATGTTCAACACCTTCAAAAGAAACATGTTTAAGTTTACTAGATTGACCCACCTTAGTGACTCTTGGTTGATCCCCTCTTTGTACTGTTGCAGTGTCACGAGCTATTTCTCTTTGCTTCAATCTCCTTTCCTCTGCTTTGTCTTTGTGGAAAGTTTTGATCAAATCCATAACATTTGGCACCAACATATAAATACCTTCAAACATGTTTGAAAGGCTCGGAACAAAATCCTATGAAACAAAATAAAACATGTCAATGATCAATAATTTATAAAAAATTGAATCATCCTTACAATAATGCATAGAGGAAATAAAAATAAGCATACTTACAATGTTATTTGCAATGTTGCTTGATATTTCTTCAGAAAATTTTGAAGATATTTCATTTGTGTCATACTAGATGATTTATAGACTATATCTAACCTTCTCACGTTTCTGAGCCTTCCTTGCAAGAACATAAATAGTGTTTGTATTCGGGACCATACATATGTCTTGTACTCTGCCCATCACATCATATGGCTCATTTAAGTCAATCATACCACAAATCAGATAGATGTGTATATCATCCTCCATTTCACTGTCTTCAAGATACCATGAGAAATCGGTTTTATCTATTTCCTCGGCGTTCTTCCAATCAGAAATAAGCTTTAATGAACCTAGTGCCCCACTTGCTTGACTTTTATTAGTGTGTGCAACAATGTCCTTATTGCGTCCAACAGTGTCCATAGTGCGTCCAGCTGCAACTTTAGATTTGGGAGTTGTATTCATAGTGCGTTGAGCTGCAGCTGTAGATTTGGGAGCTGCTGCCCTAGGTGCAGAAACATTCACAAAAATCTTTTTTTATGCCATTTTCCTGATTATATATATATATATATATATATATATATATATATATTAGTTAATGGAAAAATAATGCGGATGAAATAAATTTAATAAACAAAATTTATCTCTAAAACTAAATAGCTTGAAATTAAAGCAGTAAAATTAACTATAAAAATTTTCATTTAAAAACAAAATATTATAAGTCATATGTATATATATCTATATAATATGTTTTGAATACATTTTATAAAAAATTTAAAAATGTGTTTAAATTGTATAAAACAATTTTAAAAAAATAAACTATTATTTTCAAACTTTAGTTTTTGTTTAATATTTAAAAAAAAACAAAAAAATTACTAACTATTTATAACTAATGTTAAAATTAAATTTTATTTTTTTTAAGACAATGATTTTATTAAATAAACTTATAATCTTTTAATATATTTTGAAATTTTGAAATTTAATTTTACATTACATAGCAATTGAATAAAAATAAACAAAATAAAATAAAAGAAAAATTTATTTTACTTTTCATCGCAATTAAATAAAAAATTTTAAACTTAAAATTATAAAAAATTAATATAAAATTTTATAAATTTATATAATCTTTTAATATATTTGAAAATTACAAATTTCTATTTCACATTACATAGTAATTAAATAAAAATAAACAAAATAAAATAAAAGCAACTAAACAAAATAAAAGAAAAAATTAAATTTTTTATAATGTTGTATTTATACTTAAATTTAAAATATATATATATAAAGAAATTTAAATATTTAAATGTTAAAAACAAATGTTATAATATTATATTTTTTTATTTTTTTAATTGTATTGTTATATAGTTTTTTTTTAATTTATTGTATTGTTATATTAAAACAAATGTTTTTTTTTTTAATTTATTATATTGTATTGTTTTTTTCTTTAATTATATAATGTTTAAAAAAAACATAATTGTTATTTAATAATTTATTTATTTTTTAATTATATTTATTATATTTTGATATTTTTAACAATTATTATATATCGATGTTTTTATTATATTATATAACAATTTTATTATTATTTTTATATATAACAATGTTTTAATTATTTTTTTATTGTTTTATTAAAACAAATTAAAAATAAAAAAATTTAAATAAAAAATTAATTTAAAAAACAAAATTAAAAAAGAAAAAAATTAAAACGTCGTGGCTAGTGCCCGCGAACGCTGCCCAGCCGGCCCCAAGGCCCCCGCTGCGGGCGCTGGAGGCCGGCGAGCGGCGCCACGGGCGCTGCCCAACCGACCCCAAGGCCCCCGCCGCCGGCCTCCAGTGCCCCACGAGCACTATCCGAGAATCGGCCCCCCCGCCCAGCGAGGGCCCTGGGGCCGGCTGGGCAGCGCCCGTAGCACTGCCCGTCGGCCTCCGGCACCCCGCAGGCGTGGCCTTGCCCAATCATCCCCCCCGCCCGGCGGGGGCCCTGGGGCCGGCTGGGCAGCGGCGATGGCGCCGCCCGCCGGCCTCCGGCGCCCCGCGGGCGCAGCCTTGCCCAAGGTCGCTCCTACGGGGCGCTGGAGGCCGACAGGCGACTCCAGGGGCACTACCCAGTCAGCCCCAAGGCCCCCGCTGGGCGGGGGGGCCGATTCCCGAAATTGGCCCCCTCACCTAGCGGGGGCCCTAGGGTCGGCTGGGCAATGCCCGTGGCGCCCCCGCCGACCTCCGGTGCCCCGCGGGCGCTGTCTACCGCCAGACAGCGCCCGCAGGGTGCCAGAGGCTGGCGGGCGAAGCCACGAGGGCTGCCCAGCCGGCCCCAGGGCCCCCGGGCCCAATGCATATTTATTTTAATTTGTTTTTTTTATTTTTTATTTTATTTTTTATTTTTTATTTTTTATTTTTTATTTTTTTTTTCAAATTTTGTTTTTTAATTTCTTTTTTTTTTTTTTAATTTTTTTTATATAACATAATTAATAAATAATTATTAAAACATTATTTAATTAAAAATAATAATTGTTAAAAATATCAAAATATAACAAATATATTAAAAAAAAAAATTATTAAATAACAATTATGTTTTGTTTTTAAATATTATATAATTAAAAGGAAAAAAATCCAATATAATAAATTAAAAAAAAACATTTGTTTTAATATAACAATACAATAATTTTTTTTTAAAAAACTATATAACAATACAATTAAAAAAATTAAAAAAATATATGATATATAACAAAACAATAAAGAAAAAAAAAATTGAATATTTAAAATTAAAAAGAATAAAACTAAGATTTAAAATTAAAAAAAAAATAGAATATAAAATCAAAAAATTCTCAAATAAAAACAAAAAAAAAAACATTTTAAATAATGAAACCACTGATATATTTATGATAAAAAAAAAACAAATAAAAAATGTTATAATATTACTATTTTTATTTTATGTGCATGGTTGTTTTATAGATTTTTCTATCAAGATGAACCTATAAGTCTTAAAAAAGAAAAAAAATTCTAAATTTTTGTCCTTAAAACCCTAAAAAATTTAGTTATTTTTGCATTTTCTTCACTAAAAAAATATTAAAAAATTATGGTTTTTGAACCTAAAAACCTTAAAAAATTAGTTTTTGGACACAAAAAACTATAGAAAAACATATTTTCCCCAAAATCGTCTTTAAATTGACAGAATAGAAGAAAAACTAACCTTTGAAATGCAAAAAACTGTTGTCACGAATGCCAACACAACGCCTCCACAAAATTACGCCTCCAATGCCAATACAATGCCTTCACGAAGTTACCAATGCCAATGCAACACCTCCACAAAATTACCAACAGCAACACAACGCCTCCAATGCCAATGCAATGCCTCCACGAAGTTACCAATGTCAATGCAACACCTCTAGAAATTTGCTCTAACAAATACCAGAAAACTTGATGTGATGTGATGAATAAAAACAATCATTTTTATTATATAGCACATATTGTCTGATTGGTTTACTATTTAACGAATGTGGGAATAAAATTTCAAATTTAAAATATTTACATTTAGTTTATTATAGTTTATACTATAGTTAAAATACTTAATATTTGCATGTAGTTATCATAGTTAATATTTTATTTAATATTTACATGTACTGAATGTTGAATAATTAAAATATAATCACAGATTAAAAATTAAAATATGAAATACTTACATGTAGTTAATTATAATTAATATTATAGATAAAATAGTTAATATTTGCATTTAGTTATCATAGTTAATATTTACATGTACTCAATGTTTAAAATCATGGGATTAAATTTTAATATCTAAAATATTTACATGTAGTTAATTATAGTTAATATTATAGTTTAAATAGTTAATATTTACATCTTGTTATTTTTGTAAATATTTATATGTAGTCAATCTTAAACCATTTAAATAAGAAAATTATTTTAGTTTCGAAGGTATGTATGAAAGGAATATTTTGTGGATATTTTGAGTAGAAAATATGGTGAAATATTTGAAGACCAACACTTTATTAATAAATTTTGAAATATATTTTAAATGAATATAACGTAAGTTTAAAATTTAAAATATTTACATGTAGTCATTATAGTTAATATTTGCATGTAGATATTATAGTAATATTATAGTTAATACTTACATCTAGTCAATGTTAAATCATTGAAATAAAAACATTATTTTAGTTTGGAAGGCATCCATGATAGAAATATTTTGTGGATATTTTGAATATAAATATCGGTAAAATATTTCAACACAAACAGTTTATTAAAAAAATGTTAAATACATTTTTTGACTAATATTTGTATCAAATATTTGAAATGAAAATTTTGGAAGGAAAGTTTTTCGCGAAATTTTTTTGGGGGAAATTTTGGAGGGAAATTTTTTCGTGAATTTTTTTGGAGGGAAATTTTCAGTCTTTAAGCTATATATTGTAAGTGGGAGAGGAATTTGTATCATTCAACCTATTCTTGTTGAAAGCCATGGTTTCTTCTGATAGCGAAGTTTTTCTTTGTACAACATCAACATCTTCGTCACGCAACAACTCTATTCAGAGTGATGAATATAATGTGAGTTCGTTCACCATGAATAGAGAGTCAAAAAATTGACTTGGTCGTAATCCTAAAGATGATGAGAACAAAATTGATGAGGCGCAGCAAAATGAAATTTTTGTAAATTGAGCGCGAGTTATACCATTTACTCTTAATCCTAAGGATTATGAAAGCAACAGTGATGAAGGGCATGATGAAGAATTTCCAGAGTCAAAAGTTTCACTTCGTCCTAATCCCAAGGATTATGAGGACACCATTGATGAAGAGGGAGATGAAGAATATCCACTTCAGCTTAATCCTAAGCATTATGCGAGAACAACAAATAAAGAGGGGAATGAAGAATCTGCAGAGTCAAAATATCCACTCTGTCCTAATCTTGAGGAGTATGCCAGCACCACTGATGAAAAGGGGGATGTAAAATTTCTAGAGTCAAAATATCAAATTTTTCCTAATCGTAAGGATTATGCGAGCACCACTGATGAAGATGGGAATGATAATGTTTCAGAGTCAAAACATCCACTTCGTCCCAATCTTAAGGATTATGCCAGCACCATTGATGAAGAGGGAAATGAAAAATTTACAGCGTCAAAATATCCACTCCGTCCTAATCCTAAGGATTATGCAAGCACCACTGATGAAGAGGGGGACAAAAAAATTCCAGAGTCAAAATTTCCACTTTGTCTTAATCCTAAGGATTATGTCAGCACCATAGATGAAGAGGGAAATGAAGAATTTGCAGATTAAAAATATGCACTTCATCCTAATCCTAAGGATTATGTCAGCACCACTGAGGAAGAGGGGAATGAAGAATTTGCAGCGTCAAAATATCCACTTCGTCCTAATCCTAAGGATTATGCCAGCACCATTGATGAAGACGGGGATGAATTTCCAAAGCTAAAATTTTCACTTCATCCTAATCATAACGATTATAATTTAACCACTGATGAAGGGGGGGATGAAGAATTTCCAATAAATATAGATTCAAGGCATTCACTTATTCCTAATCCTAGGGATTATGAGAGATTTAGTGAGGAAGGGGAGAAGGAGGATGAAGAAATTCTAGTGAATACAAATTCAAAGCTTCCACTTATGCCTAATCCCAAGGATTGTGAGAGCACCACTGAGGAAGGGGAGGATGAAGAGTCTCTTGCAAATGAGAATTTTAGAGGCACAGATCTGAATATTTCATTTTCTCCAAGTGACCATTTCAAAGACACTCATGGTGATGAAGAATTGAATCCTACCAAGGAAGAATTTGAAAGCATGGGTCAAGATGGTGAAAAATTTCTTTTGAGTCAGGGTTACAAAAGTGCCGATGATTCTTGTGAAATGTTTTCTTCAACTGATGATGGCAAATAAAATTTTCCAGGCAATGATGTTGATGAATTTCTTAACTATGTTGAGGATGATGATAGTGGGGATAATATTCCTCCTAATGGTGATGAAACTACTTTTACAAAGGATGATGGAATGATGAAGTCGTTGCAAGAAAATATTGCAACTAGGAGTAGGAGTAGACCTTTTCATATCAATCCAAAGCATTCCAGTTATACAAGGGCGAGGAAAAAATATCTCACGACAAGAAGTTCTGTCGTTCATTGGATTTCAAGTGAATGTTGTTGAAGGGATTGCTTGAAAAATATGGATTTCAAATTTGTTTTGGAGAAAAGGAAAACATATATGTCAATGAATAAAATCATGCAAAATTCATATTTAGTGGGTTGCATGCAATCTACACTAGCAGGTTATGATTATCATATTGGGAATGTATTGCTTTGCAGAAAGGCGTTCAAAATGTTGTATTCAATTGGTAATTTTCGTTTTTCAAGAATCCAGGATAGATTGGAAAAGGATCCCACATATTATTCAGAACCACGTTATAAACGGGAGGTGGGGCTGTTTGAAAATACTGCTAAGACATGGATGAAAGACTTCTTTTCAAATCATGGAGAGTGTATGCCAAATAAAGACACAATACATATTCCAGATAATTTCTCGAGACGAGAAATATTCATGTTATACAAAGATTATGGAGAAGTTGTTGAAGGAATTGGTAATTTTATTACATATTCTTATTTTACAAGGATATGGAAAACTGAATTCAACAATGTTCATATTCCTAAGAAGACAAGGATGGGGATTTGCAGCACATGTGCTTCTCTTAAAGCAAAAAGAGATAAATGCTAAGGGGCAGAAAGAGGTATGTGTTCAAAGCAATGTTTTTTAAAATTTGATACTTATCAACTATGAAAATATATTTATTCATATGTTTCTTTTATTTTATGTACAGATTCCGTTGTCAAAGAACTTCAAGACCATCGCAATCAGCAAACAAGTGAAAGAAAAAAGTTGTATAAACATCGAAAGAAGTGTTATGATCATCCAAATAAATATCTGGGATTGATAATTAATGGTATGGACCAAAAGAAAACACTTCTTCCACATTTTGTCCGCACGCCAAAAAAATTACAGGAGGAAAATTTCATTCAGTTTCACTTGGTTGGTTGTATGGTATTTAATGAGAAGATGTTTCCAAGAGTTTTCTTCACAACTCCAAATATTCACAATGATGCAAATCCGACCATAACTATAATCCATGATGTGGTTACTCATTGGTCTGGGATTCTTCCTGAAGTTTTGTATTTACAATTAGACAACACAAGTCGTGAGAACAAAAATCAAGTTCTTTTTGGGTATCTAAACATGCTTGTTGAATTGGGGATTTTTAAAAAGATAAAGGTTGGTTTCCTTCTTGTTGGGCATACTCATGATCATATTGATCAAATGTTCAGTCGTTTTTCAATAACATTGAGGAGGAAAGGTGTTGGGAGCCTACCATCATTAATTGAATGTATTAAGAAATCGTACATTCCAGAGCCTGTTTTTCATGTGTTGGAAGAAACTATTGACATGCTAAGGTTTATTTTTGGATCACATGGTGAGGAGAAATTCATTGAACAACTTAACGACATTAGCTTCCAGCATCAATTTCGTATCAAAAAAATTGATGGGATATGTTAGCCCCCCTATAAATTTTTGACAAGAAAATAGGGGGCTAAATTATTGTTGAGCCTTCAAGGAATGCATTTCCTCTGAAAACACAGTCTCCTTGAAGCCTCCATGTGTCTTTTACCTTTTGATGGAATTCCCCCTGCTGACTCCCCTTATAAGGCCTCTCTGTTTGTGAAGAAATGCCTAAAGGCCCCCTTTCTCTCTCTTATTTCATCCCCACTTAACTTCTATTTCATCTTCCCTTATTTTCCCCTTCTCACCTTTCATTTCCCCCCAAAATCCCCTTTAGATCCCTCCCTTAACCCTTTGTTGTCTTCCTCCCCCTTGATTCCTCTATCGTTCCCTCCCCTGGCCTTCGAATTCCATTAAAATGGGCCAAAACCCACTTTCCGATCATATAATAGGCCTTAACCACTTCCCCTCTATAACCTGTAGAACTTTATAATGAACCTTATATTATAAAACCCCCACCGTATCAACCACTTCCCCGCCATGCATTGTTATAAACTTTATATATTATAAAGTTTGTTATATATATTAGCCCCTTTCCGCCAGCCCCGTTCCCATGTAACTGGGCGCTGTGACTGAGCGCTGCCCCTTAAGGCGCTCATCGCAGATCGCACTTATCGCACATCGCAGTTTCATTAAATGTATTCCATCGATCCATCGCAAATATTTGCGATGCAATCTGATCGCGTCGCAAATATTTGCGACGCGATCGCCCATCGCATTTTCCCCATTGCATTCTTCCTCCCATCGCATCTCCGCCATCGCATTTTTCGCCTTTGCGATTTGCGATTCGTACCCCCGGGTCCCACCTCCATGGCTTCTGCTCCATTGTTTTCCATCATTTCCTTTGTATTTCGACCCAACGCTAAACTTTGGGTTTTACACTGTGAGTTCATTTCTCCGCTCCTCTCCGCTGTTTCCATTGTTTCTCCATCGCTCCACCATCTCTCCACCTCCACAACGTTTCTCCACCACTGCCCGGTTTATAATATGTTTATTTTACAGTGCAGACAACACAGGGATGGCCAGTTCAGCATTGCCAGCGACCAGCAGAAGGAATTCAAAGGGGGGTTGGTGCCTGTTATTAATGAAATTAAATGATTTACCCTGTATTCAGAGGACCAGGGCGCAGTTGAAGACTAATGCACACACAACAAGTCTTATCTGTGTGTATTCTAGCAGAGCGTTTTCTCCAGGACAGATATCTACCTACAGCGCCCCTCATATCTCCTCAAGCCCTGAAACAGTTGATTATACTGATAGATCTTTTAAAGACTGTCTAAACAGAAGTGATGGAGGTATGGAGAGTCTTGCAGTTTCCCTATCCATGTCATTCATTCCAGAGGGCTGCACAAAGTCCCAGACCACCATAAGGACTTCAAGAACATATCAAAGGTCGATCTTGGCCTGACAGAGTCTTCCAGAGTAGATTACAAAGTGCAGCACAGTGCCATTAAGCGGTATGGGCATGAACACTTCCGCCGCTCCGTCTTAATGAGATTCATTTAATGACTCACCTACTTCTGTTTCTTCCTCTTCTCCTATAAGAACCCCCGGGAACATATTGTAAAGGGGTTGTTGTTGTCGGCTACTGTCGTTGGTGTTAGAGGGATTTAGTTTGACTGTTAGAACAGTCTTGGGAGGGAGTAGCAGAGTAGTTGTATGTAATAGGCTGGGAGGAGAAAGTCTGGACTGTATTAGCCATTGAGCTTATTTTACATGACTGGTTTTGCATCAATTAATCAAAGTACATTTCACAGGATCCTGGTCTATTACTATTGGTGATGTTTTCCTCACTCATTTTATTACATTTTCACATTGTTTCATGTTCTTCAGGCTCGCATCAGAAGTTTGGCATAAGATTCACCCTTGTTAGGTGCCTTATGTTGCTGCTCTCCCAGCCCTTAATGTTTTCTGCTCAATGTGTTATCTAAGAAACAGAGTTCTGAGTCAACCGTGTAGTGCCATGATGCTGTTATTGTCTGCTTTTGCGTGGTGAACTAGTTGTGTTGTTCTAGACGTCTTTGTAATCTTACCGCTTCCTCGGAGTTGCCAGTGACCGGAGTTAAATGACCTCTCAGTCCTGACCAAGCCGCCTTTGTCCTGTCTTTCAGAGTCGCTTTTGAGAAGGTCCAAGGTGTCCGGAGTTAAATGACCTCCGACCCGATCTATAGACAGAAAATTGGTTGTCTTTCCTTCTTCCACTTTCTCCTTAATGTCTCCATCTTGTTCATCCGCCTAAAGACCCTTAGTGTAGATGACTTGGCTCTTCGAATGCCTCGGCCAGGATGCAAGTACTCTTCACGACCCACAGCCTCAATGGACAGACTATCTCGCCATCCTCGCCTAAGCCTCCTGTTGTTTTGTTCCCTTTCTCCCATTACTTTCTCAGCCCAAGATCTCCTAACCAACCCAGCAACCCTTCAACCAAATCATTTTAAAACCCCCTTTGTGCTTCATAACTAGCCTAACATCTCATTTTGAGCTTCAAAGACATATCATTCTTAGCTCTATTTGGAGAGATCCCTCTCCGGGTCCAGGAGGGCTAGATCCTAGGGCCTAAAAGTGGTTCTATGTTGTCTCATCTTTTGGTATTGCCAATCTTGCCAAAACATGGGAACCCCAACATAATGGCGACTCCGCTGGGGAGATTCTAAGCATTTTTCATTCCATATCACAAGGACCTTAGAAACCCTTCAATCTCTGGTTAGATTGGCTTTCAATTGCTGATGGTGGATAGCATCCTACTTCAAACATTCATATACATCCACCTGGCGACTCCACATTCCCTATGATCCAAAGACCAAATGACTCCACTGGTAGAAGACTCTGAACTGGTTGAGAAGAAGCAGTAGCCTTCTTTGCATAAATATAGATCCAAACATGGACAGGGATACAAAGTATGATGCTTTGTATGATAAAATATGTAGAATAACAGAAATGTTTGGTAGCGTGCTCGAGACGTATATGGCTAATATGAACACAGATGATGATTATTCAGAGAAGCCTATGCCTCTTCCAGAACAGGAAAAAACTCAAGACCAAGAAGATAAGCAGGACATATATGATACTCAAGAATCTATAGAAGATGAAGAGGAAAGTGATCAAGAACTGTCTGATTTCTTACCCGCGTCTTGTGTTACGCTGACTAGAGAAGATCAGCACCTAATAGCAGAAGCTAATAGGGAATGCTGCCTCCAGGAAACAAGGGACCACACAGAAGAGGCAGAATCTGATGAGGGAGAAGAGGCTCAAGGAAATATCCAGCCTCCAAATCAGCTAATACAAGAGGAAGAGGACTGCTGCTCTTCTGTCCATGATGAAAGGGAAACCCCTCTTTTGACAGAAGAAGAGATTGATCAGATATTAAACCAGCAGTCCACCCCAGAAATATTCTATAGAACACACGCTCCTGCTCAGTCATTATTCGAGTTTGATGATTCAGATCCAGAAAGCTCCTCTATGGATGAGGATGAAGAAAGACCTACTGTGCACCCAGAATGGTTGACTTGGCCAAGCCAGCCTATCTATGACACTGATGGAGAGAGCCACGACAGTATAATAGCAGAGGAAGATTCCAACTGCTCGTCGTGCCTGCACCACACGGGCGGAGAACGGAGGATCACCGTCTTTTTCGGTATGAGGAGTAGCAAGAAGAGACGAGCAGACGAAAGGCAAAGAGCCTGTAAGGCAAAGAGCCTTCCCCTTGAAGTTGGAGGTACGAAGACATCCCCGGCCATGGCGCGCGGATCTTTTCACAGCCTGTCCATCGCAGCAACATATCGTAGCCCGCACACCCCGGCCACGGACACGATGAGTCCTCCGGTTCGGTAAGATGATAGATTCTTCTTTCAGAGAATCATTCTCATCCAGAAGAAGAAGAGATTCAAGTGGAACCACTGCCAAACATTCACACAGGTAATATTCAGTGATCCTTGTACATTCATTCAACACTGAAGAAGGATCAGTTGTCTAAGACAGCATGTCAATAAGAAAAATTTTTCAAGGCTGTTGTTTTTGAACAAAAAGAGTGGGCGATGCCCTGCCTATCCAGCCTGCTCAAGGAGTTGAGCAAGAAAAACCGGCCATGGGATCATTTGATGGACTGGTTACATTGGAAGACAATGTTTGTAAGCTAGTCTTGTAAATATGTCAAGTTAGAATAGGGTAGGTAGGAAAAGCTCAATAAAGATCAGTCTATGAGCAGGTAGTTAGTTGTTTCATTTTCTGTCTTAGAATGTAGAGAAGAAGGCTACTAGACAGTTTAATCCTAGCAGATAGTAGTGTGGGTAGAGAAACATATGAGACCAACAGTCTAGTCTGGCCTCATGGAGTAATAAGGGTAGAAGTAGAATAAGTTTATTTTCCTGTTTGTAAAAATTAATGATGTAAAAGGGTCTGCAAGTCCAAGTGCACCCAGAAGAAAAATTTTAGGACTATAGTGTGGGTAGGTAGTTGTGTGGGAGAGTTTTACTGCTGATATGTTGTCTTCATAATATTGTGGCAGCTGATCTAAAGAAAGAAAGGGATGTGCCAAGCAGCAGGCATCTGGCCTACCCCAAAGATCATTTCTAGATTCTTGACTCCTTCAAGAAGAAGCCATCCCCATGTGGAGCCACTGTTAGCCCCCCTATAAATTTTTGACAAGAAATTAGGGGGCTAAATTATTGTTGAGCCTTCAAGGAATGCATTTCCTCTGAAAACACAGTCTCCTTGAAGCCTCCATGTGTCTTTTACCCTTTGATGGAATTCCCCCTGCTGACTCCCCTTATAAGGCCTCTCTGTTTGTGAAGAAATGCCTAAAGGCCCCCTTTCTCTCTCTTATTTCATCCCCACTTAACTTCTATTTCATCTTCCCTTCTTTTCCCCTTCTCACCTTTCATTTCCCCCCAAAATCCCCTTTAGATCCCTCCCTTAACCCTTTGTTGTCTTCCTCCCCCTTGATCCCTCTATTGTTCCCTCTCCTGGCCTTCGAATTCCATTAAAATGGGCCAAAACCCACTTTCCGATCATATAACAGGCCTTAACCACTTCCCCTCCATAACCCGTAGAACTTTATAATGAACCTTATATTATAAAGCCCCCACCGTATCAACCACTTCCCCGCCATGCATTGTTATAAACTTTATATATTATAAAGTTTGTTATATATATTAGCCCCTTTCCGCCAGCCACATTCCCATGTAACTGGGCGCTGTGACTGAGCGCTACCCCTTAAGGCGCTCATCACAGATCGCACTTATCGCACATCGCAGTTTCATTAAATGTATTCCATCGATCCATCGCAAATATTTGCGATGCGATCGCCCATCGCATTCTTCCTCCCATCGCATCTCTGCCATCGCATTTTCCGCCTTTGCAATTTTCGATTCGTACCCCTGGGTCCCACCTCCATGGCTTATGCTCCATTGTTTTCCGTCATTTCCTTTGTATTTCGACCCAATGCTAAACTTTGGGTTTTACACTGTGCGTTCATTTCTCCGCTCCTCTCCGTTGTTTCCATTGTTTCTCCATCGCTCCACCATCTCTCCACCTCCACAGCATTTCTCCACCACTGCTCGGTTTATAATATGTTTATTTTACAGCGCAGACAACACAGAGATGGCCAGTTCATCATTGCCAGCGACCAGCAGAAGGAATTCAAAGGGGGGTTGGTGCCTGTTATTAATGAAATTAAATGATTTACCCCGTATTCAGAGGACCAGGGCGCAGTTGAAGACTAATGCACACACAACAAGTCTTATCTATGTGTATTCCAGCAGAGCATTTTCTCCAGGACAGATATCTACCTACAGCGCCCCTCATATCTCCTCGAGCCCTGAAACGGTTGATTATACTAACAGAGCTTTTAAAGACTGTCTAAACAGAAGTGATGGAGGTATGGAGAGTCTTGCAGTTTCCCTATCCATGTCATTCATTCCAGAGGGCTGCACAAAGTCCCAGACCACCATAAGGACTTCAAGAACATATCAAAGGTCGATCTTGGCCTGACAAAGTCTCCCAGAGCAGATTACAAAGTGCAGCACAGTGCCATTAAGCGGTATGGGCATGAACACTTCCGCCGCTCCGTCTTAATGAGATTCATTTAATGACTCACCTACTTCTGTTTCTTCCTCTTCTCCTATAAGAACCCCTGGGAACATATTGGAAAGGGGTTGTTGTTGTTGGCTACTATCGTTGCTGTTAGAGGGATTCAGTTTGACTGTTAGAACAGTCTTGGGAGGGAGTAGCAGAGTAGTTGTATGTAATAGGCTGGGAGGAGAAAGTATGGACTGTATTAGCCATTGAGCTTATTTTACATGACTGGTTTTGCATCAATTAATCAAAGTACATTTCACAGGATCCTGGTCTATTACTATTGGTGATGTTTTCCTCACTCATTTTATTACATTTTCACATTTTTTCATGTTCTTCAGGCTCGCATCAGAAGTTTGGCATAAGATTCACCCTTGTTAGGTGCCTTACGTTGCTGCTCTCCTAGCCCTTAATGTTTTCTGCTCAGTGTGTTATCTAAGAATGGTTCTCAGTTAATTTAACCAGTGTAGTGGATGTTATTGCCTGCTCTCTGATGTATGAATTGAATGAAGTTGTTCTTAGATGTTTCTTTGTAATCTTATCTCTGTTTTCCCTTGGAGTTGCTAAAGCAGACCTGGAGTTAAATGACCTCTGGTCCGATCTATAAGCTTCCCCTTTGTCCACCTTTGAGAGCTGCCTTTGAGTACGTCCAAGCAGGTCTGGAGTTAAATGACCTCTGACCTGATCTATAGACAGAAAATTGGTTGTCTTTCCTTCTTCCACTTTCTCTCCTTAATGTTCCATTCCACCATCTTCCTAAAAGATCCTTTAGTGTAGATGACTTTCCCTTTGAATGCCTTGGCTAGTGGATGCAAGTAATTTCCTTTCATGACTCCATAGCCCAATGGATGGCACTATCTTGGCCTATCCTCTTTGCTAAATCCTCCTGCTATTTTGTTCCCTTTCTCCCATTACTTTCTCAGCCTATGATCTCCTAACCAACCCAGCAACCCTTCAACCAAATCATTTTAAAACCCCCTTTGTGCTTCATAACTAGCCTAACATCTCATTTTGAGCTTCAAAGATATATCATTCTTAGCTCTATTTTGGAGAGATCCCTCTCCGGGTCTAGGAGGGCTAGATCCTAGGGCCTAAAAGTGGTTCTGATGTTGTCTCATCTTTTGGTCTTGCCAATCTGGCCAAAACATGGGAACCCCAATAGGATAACACTTATATGGGGCAAGAAGTATTCAACTGTTGAAGAATGGGGACCATCATCAGGTTTAGCATTTTTGAAGTTCATTCCAAAGCATCCAATGTTTTCATCAAAGATATTGTTATTACAGTCAGTTGTTGAACTCCATAATGCACGAAGGCAGAAGAGGGACATAAATTATTCTGAATGTCTAGAGGAAATTAAAAGATGTATTAGAGATACATATGAGTACTTCGATGTTGCTGATTCAGTTTGGTGGGAGTCTTTTTTCAGTAATCAAAGTGATATGATTTCAAGATCAATAAATGGGGATACGCTTTTGAAGACTCCTTTTTTTTTGCCACAAAATATGCCAAATGAACATGAACATCAGGAAACACACTATGTTGAAAAACAACAGCCTTAAGCTATTATTAATTCCCCACAGGTAGAGGAAAGAGAAATCTATATTGGTTCTAGAAGATCACGTGCACAACGTGAAGCCATGAAAGACCTTTACAGGGGGTCTGTGTAGGATCTTAAGGAGGGTTGCATGATAACAGTGTTAGCAAATGAAGATCCACTTGGCTATCCATTCTGGATTGCCAAGGTTATAAAGGTCATTAATGAAAATGAAGACATTATAGTTGTTGATGTAAATTGGTATGCCACAAGTACCCACCCTTTCAATGGTGTGTACAAGCCAGAGATGGTAGCGGAAAAAAGAATTGGCAGAAAGAGAAAAATAAAGGGCACAAATATAAATCGTCGCCGCACAGATGTCTTAAAATTGGAGGATTTTGACATACTTGTGTATGACTTCAATTTGACAAAGAGAGGAACTCTTCGGTTGCAGACCATAAATATTTTGAAGAAATTGCTACCAGAACAATTACTGTTGAGATGGGACTCTGCAGAATGTAGACGTAGATCTACAAGACTTTTGAACTCTGAAATGGTGGGCATGCATGTTGACTCGGATGGAGCACTAGTTGATGAAAGAGAAGAATATGGATCATCTTCATCTGCATCGAGCCATTCATCTGAAGATGTAGATTATGATGGTGTGCCAGAACCTATGGCTGATTTTGAATAACTATCTAAGACACTTTTATGTAATCGATGTTTGCATGGTAACTTGAAATAAAAATTTTGACTTCCATCTCATTTTTCATGAAGTTATGAGACATTTCTATGTTTGTTGGATTATATGTTTTAATTATGAAGAATTCATCTCTTTAGAATATCGACAATGGAACAATGAATTACAAAAATAATTTATGTTATATTCAATGTACCAATGTTGATATTTTAATTATAAGTAAAATAGAAAATAGAAACTAATGTTGAATTTTTAGATTATGCAATGACATTACCATGATATTATGTATTGTTACCATTTGGTATAAGATACTTTTAAAAGTTTTAATAATTATATGCGTCATTGAAAGGGAACATTTTGTTTCGATGCTTGATTTTTAGGTTTTGATTAAAATTATATTTAAATTTGTCTTATGCTAAGATTTGAAAAAAGATAAGTTTTTATCCTTTAAAATTAAAATTACTCTTGCTTGTTTTTGTTTAATGATAATTTTTTCATTTACTTGTTCATTTTTTTAAATTGTTAAGTCTTATAATTTCTCCATAATTTCATTGTTCAAGTATGTTGAACACTTAAGATTGAAAAACTTTAGATTTACAACTTGTCATTAAGGTTTTTATGCGCTACCAAATTTTATCTTTAAGGTTATGGTTGACAATAATTACAATTTTGGGGTTGTTTAGAGTCAAGATATTTTATGTTTAACATGGATGAAAATTGTTTGAAATGATAAGCCCTTCAGACATGTATTTGTTTATCTTTAACATCATCTATCAAAAATGTTAGAAATTTACGATTTTAAAAAATTTCCTAATATGTTGTCTTTAATTCCATTGTTACAAGTGTCAAAATTATGACGCAAATTCTTTTTTTGTTATTCCAGCATCAACTGGTTTTGTTTTGAGGGTGTTTTTTCAATCCTTTTTTCAACAAACAATTTTATTTTTAGCATAATTTTATAAAATGTTGAAATTTGACCTTAAAAAAAAACCAAGTGCGTACTAGAAGACACACTTTTTGTTTTTCGGGTGTTTTTTCATGTTTTTTGAGACTTTTTGGGCTAGAGTTCCCGTTTTGAGGTCAGGTTACCTATTTCATCGGTAACAGTGTTAAAATCTATAATGTATATATATATTTTTAAGGAGCAATAACAAAAATGGAATTAAATACAAATTTATAATAATATATATCCTGTTACATATTATATAAAGACATTGAAAATATTATAATGGTGTACTGTTATAATATATTTAAAAAAAACATATTATATAGTTAGACTAACTCTATATTTCAATTTGTATATATCCATATAACTGATTCTAATTGAGAAAGGGAAATGTAATATTACCCTCTAAACGTCCATGCTTCATAACCATTAACTTTGTTATCAACCCATTTCACGAAGGTCTGCAACATATTAATTCATCCATACAAGGCCCCACACCATTCATCAAACATACATGGGCTCTTTTTCCCTTTAAAACTTGCCACGACACTTCTATAATAGATTGCATTAGCGTATATAACTTATGCGCCTAGACTTTGGTAACAACCATTCCTCTTAAATCAATTGCTGGACTGATCTATTGGTCAGTGATTCGTCGCACTCCTCTCTGATAATCGTCACCGTAGATATTCGTTTATTAACCCCTTCACATTTTCAATCTACAAACGTCGTCAGATCTCCATAGCCTTCTATCGGACGGACATAACTCATATCGCGTTATTTTAGCCTTCGTGAGTTAACTCTCAAAATTTACGCGACGTGAATGGTTTTCTAAAATCGCCTGAGGCCACGTGTCAGGCAAGGATCCTAATCGCGTTTTTTTTCCAAAATTTGTTTACCGCTTTGACACAGCGCGACACCGCCAGTGTTGAATCCTCAAACCGCCTTTAGTGTGCACACTTCAGGGTTCCACCGTATCGACTCACGGTTCCACCCTTCAAATACCACCCTTCGCCACGTGTTAATTGAAGACCCAGATCGTGTTTGAAAAGGCAAATCCACTTACCAGTTGGATAGCCACGCGATACTGGTTGTTTTCGTTCTCAAAACTGTCGTTACTGTTTACTTTCTACTCAAGGTTCCAATCAATTTTGTGGTTCTTCCTTCCTTTAATTCTGGTTCAACGATTCGCCTTCAACGCCAACAGCTTCGTTTCATAATCTCAAGTCACACTAATTCAAAAATTCGCACAAATTTTGGAGACCCTTGACAGGTCACTTCTCCCTTTCACAGCGTCCTTTTTGTGCGTATTATGCCTTCAATCCTTCGCTACAGTATTTCAGTTACACACTAACCTGAATTCAATTCAGAACATTTCGCATTCAATTCAATATCCAGTGAGTTTTTCTCTAGATGCGGTTTCAATATCAATTTTCCCAAATCGATACCCCTCTCGATTCTACTCAGCAATACTTAACACAGGTTAGATCCATAGCCAATGAATTTCGAAGACAAAATTCTAAATAAAAGATTATACCTGTATATTTTTTATTTATGAAAAATAAATATTTTAACAATTCATTATAATATATATATATATATATATATATATATATAATTCGTTAATACATTAAAAATTAAAATATTGTAAATCAAATACGAAATTAATAAAATAAAAATTATATTAAAGACCATGGCAAGGCTCATTTTGAATGTAACTATGTTTTAAAAGAATTATATTTATAAGACATACCAAACTTAGATATATACACCAAAGTTTTTGTTCTGCATATAGCTCTATTCTATGACTGAGAATATGCATATAAAATCAGTATATTGAGTCACATCTTTCTTATCTATTATTTAATTTTTGATAGGTCAAGATTATAAGTATTAATAAACTTAATATTTAAGAACAAGTAGAAAAAATTTATCGTTTAATGTTCATAAAAATATGTATTAAGAATTTCGGTTCTCAGATCCATACAATGTATATAATATTTTTTTTTTGGGTGATAATCATATTTTGACAAAAATACGTTAGAAAGATTTTATATAAAAATATATATGTCAATAAGTAGCATAATAGCAAAATTCTCCCGCCTTATTGCGAAATATTGCTTCGATATGCTCAAATAAACCAATATGAATCGACCTTGGTGTATGAATCGACCACCAGCACATTTTAGCTTCAACCACTTATAATAATATGTTCGCCCACTTTACAACAACGTCAAATCTCAACCTTAATTAACATTAGACAAGAGCTCTTTAACTCTTCTTCGAAACCCTTTCGGAATCTGAGGTAAGTATTAAGACCAACGTTTCAATTCTTGTATAATTATTGCCCAAGTCTTAGTGCGTTGAACTTATTAAACTTCTGCGACAACCACAATTCAACGTTATTGCCTTCGCATATTCATTAAAATGTCACCATATATGAATGTCCGCCATATACATGTAACCCATGACATTTGGGCCCACATATTAGCAATCTCACGCATCCGACGGCAGGTGGAGTGTCGCGTTCAGATCAATGATCTGATGGGCAGAACGGAGGTTCGCGCGATTTTGATGCCCGTGGGTTAATTCTTAAAAATCATGCGATAAGGATGGTATTCAAATACCACCCTTGGCCACGTTTCAATTGAAGACCCGGATCGCGTTCGAAAAGTAAAATCCACTTACCAGTTGGATAGCCACGTGATAATGGTTGTTTACGTTCTCAAAACCACCGTTACTATTTACTTTCTACTCAAGGTTCCAATCAATTTTGTGGTTCCGCCTTCCTTTACTTCTGATTCAACGATTCGCCTTCAACTCCAACAAATTCATTTCATAATCCCAATTCACACTAATTCAACAGTTCTCACAAATTTTGGAGACCCCTGTGCATTTGGTTCCCACGGTGCCATCCTGGTTCCACAGCTTCATCACTGTGTTATACCTCTGTACATGAAACTTGTCCGCACATGTATCATAGCAACAATCGATTCAATCGTCATCTACGCATATAAAACTGAAGCCATTTGTCATTCAACCTGATTGTTATACCCAAGCTCAGCCCTTACGATTCTTAGGATGACATCGATCTCTCCAGTGGGCTCTCCACGCACAAATCAACCGCGTTCATTCTTCAACAGTCAATGATCTATGCTCAGGCTTCCATACAAATTCAATATCAATAAACATGATCGACGTTCTCCTTGGTTCTATTCAGCAATGCTGATACAAATTTCATCAATATTAAAATAATCCCAAAAGGACCCGAATGCTCTACATACAGAGTTTATCGAACCTGTATAAATCAAATAGAGTTCAAGGGATGAATTCACCCTTCGCACTGAGATTAAGAAATTAAACCCTTCAATAGCATACAACTTAGGAACTTGAAGGAAATCGAACCATATGGTGGTTTCCGTTCAATTTAATGATTCAGCTATTCGCTCTGCCATTCATAAAAAAAGATTAACTCCCTCAAACTTCAATCTCGAACCCTTCACACAAAGAGGTATACGCAGTTCATAACGAATGCAGGTTCAATAGGTTCGAATCAACATAATGCGCATATCCTGTATCACTCCCGCTTCCCATAACCAATAAAATATGTATCAACTCAAATTGAGCTCAATCCAAAACAAGGCTCGATGCCAGGGCCTTTATACAGAGCCTTCGATACGGTTTGATTGAATTCGAACTCGTTGGCATCTTCGCAACTTGGAACCAAAACATTACGGATGGGAATGAGCTATTAAGCAGATTCACGAGGTAAGTATTTTTTAGTTCTATAAAATAATTAACTGCAGATATCCTTTAATAAAAATTCTACCATTGTAGATTTCTCTTTCTTTTCTAAAATAATTAACTTAAATATACGAGAAATGAGCAAGTAATCCTGAATTGATAAATTATATTACAGTTATCGTTTGCTTATAACAGATATAGGGAGTGGACATCCTCACATCTTGCATGCGATTTCACTCATTTGATTTAGAGAAGAATATAACCAAGTGCATCAATTGCATAGGGTGATTTATACTAAAAGTTCATCTGGATTTTTCATTTTGATATAGATCCGTGTCCTCAGAGTTCGAACGACACAGGAAGCACAGATAAGACATCTATGCGAGGCTAGCAAGCAATTAGAATTAGAATTTGAAGTGCCCATCAAAATACGTAGAATGTATGTTTTGCCTTTTATACTTTTCCTTTTTCCAGGGTTTGATGCCATAATTACAATTCCTTTATTGATCACATAGTTTTTTTTTTTTTTAACTTTTATTATGTTGAGTAATTTTTATAGGAGAAATTGGAATGGTCAATGATGCGTATTAAATATGGCCGAAGAAAAGGAAAAAAAAAAGGTCCAATTCAGTTCAAATTTCTCCCTGTTTTAGAGAATAGGTATGTTTTGTTTTGTTTCAATCCTTTTCCTTTTCCCAGAGATCTGCTAGATTTTTTTAATTGGGTTTGATATAATAGTTACAATTCCTTTATTGATCATATAGATTTTTTTATGTTGATTAATTTTTATGGGAGAAATTGGAATGGTCAATGATGTGTATTAAATATAAGAAAAGGGAAAAACATTAATTTGGTTAAATTTTTTTTCATGTTGAGATTTTTTTTTTTTTCTAAAATAACGAAATAGATTATAAATGTAAGTGGTTTTTTTTGTTAAATTTTTTTTTTAATATAAATTGTATCTTGAATTAATAGATTATTATATTTATCATTTTTTTATAATAGTTTTAATAGTTGTAATCATCATAAAAATTATGAATCATAAAAAAAACACACCACTATTTACATTTATTATAAAATTATGAATTACATCTATTGTTTATATATAAATTTCCTCACATAGAAATTATGAGTCATATTGTACTCTTGCATAAATCAAACTTGATTTGGTACATTAGATTGTATTTATTGTTTATTTATAACCATCTTAATAGTTTTTCAAGACTATAATAGATATTGCAAATCACAAAAGTCAAACTACTTTACTCTTTTAGAGCTTAAACAAAATATAATTGTTAGTTTTCCCACATAATAGGATGAGATTGCTTTTAGCCTGCCTACAAAAACCTATTAGCCAATTTCATTGCATAGTTATATCTTAAAGAGAGAATTGATCTAATATGGATTTCATTGTAGCTCTAGATTCAATTGACCTTTTCATAATTAGGTAGTGTAGGGGTAAAATAAGTTTAATAACACCCTTAACATTGTTGTTATTAAAATGACTCCCTTACATCGAACACTTTATCACAATATCAGCAACTAGTACTAGACACACAATAAAGAAAGAAACAATAAAAATCAATTACTTCTGAGACCTATGTGATGTAACTTGATCTCTTGGCTAATACCTAAATAGGTTGTAGACTTTTCATCAACTACTTAGGTTGTAGATCTAGCCAAGATAGCCTAATTGTAAACTCCTAATGGTCTCCATGGCATCCTAGGATTCCATTTAAAAATTCTACCAAAAAAATTCTTATCCATCAAACGAGAGTGAAAGATTATATAAAAACCCTAATTTTATTTATTTATTGTTGGGAATGAAAACAATACATGTTTACAAATGGAGTAGTATTTAAGTGAGAATTTTTGGTAGATTTCTGGTTAAAATGAAGCTTACAAAATTGAGTGTCAAATTTTGATTTGTGTTGTTTAAATTAGTTTTTTGAGTGCATATACAAATTCAGCATCCTAAAAAATCCATAAAATACTTTAATTATGAAAAATTAACTTATCAAAATTGTAATTTCAATAGATCGTACACTATTCTAAACCAATTAAATCCAAAAATTATGATTTCAACATATCTCAGATCCAAAAATTAAAAAAAAAAAAAAAAAAACAAACAAACAAACAAACAAACTTTCCCAAAAAAATCACTTACTACTCAATATTAGAAATTATTAGAAATTATAATAACTTGCTAAGACTTTCCACTAATTTCAAGAACATGTCTATCATTCATATCAACTCGCCATTGGGAAACTTATTCGGGACCAAGCAGGATCCAATATGTGAATTCAAAACCTTACAGACACTACACTGGCACGCGCGACATCGATCAACGTCGTCATAATTAGATGGCCCCGGATCCAAATGATTGTAATAATAATCTTAACAGTTATTATTAGCAGTAGGAGTCGTCACATAATAAAAATAGTAACCAATAAAAATTAATTACGACCCAGACCAATTTGATACAAAGCTATCTCTTGAGTGTCCGACATTTCTTTTAAAAAAGCGTAGACTCTTCATAGACTTGTACGTAGGTTGTAAATTGAGGCCAGGTAGCATACGCGTAGACTGCTAATGATTTTCCATTACATTTTAGGATTTCATTTAAAACGTCCAAGCAAGCCAGTCTTACCCGCATATCATATCAGTGTAAATGCATATGTTCTAAAAGTAATCACACAATGCCATTCTCGAAAAAGCAATGAAATATGATAAAAAAACTTTAATTTATATTATCATAATAATTTTTATATTTTTATTTTTGTGATTTATGAATTGAAGATTGATGATACATCATTTACATTAAGCAGATTCACTTTAAAAAAATCACTATCTACCAATTCAATCACTGAATCTAATCAATTGAACAGGTGACCTCCCCAACTAGTCACCCTAGGAGTGAAGAGAACACAACTCAACCATTGAAAAATCCGTGACGACCTCTACAACTAATAACAAAAATATTTTTAATCATAAAATTCAATCAATTAACCTAATTCTATGAACTAATTATAATCTTTATATTATAAAATTATTATCTTTATAATAATATACAATAATAAGTGTAACGCGAAAACCAATTGTTCAATCCGCTTTATAAAGTGCATCGGGTCCGGTTGAATAACAAAACACACTGTTCAAATAAAAAAATCTGATGCCGATGGAGGAACGGACCCACGATGGAATATTAACTACGCTATATAAAATTGGATCGGGTCCGTGACATAACAAAACAAACGGCCCATTGGAAAAAGTTTCGATGCCGATGGTTAATCAGACCCAAGTTGAACTTTTAACTGTTGTCTATAATATAGATCGGGTCCGGTTCTCATATAGCAATCGGGCCATACCTTAAAACACTTCCGATGCGATCATACCATCGGAACATAACATAAAGGGCTGTGGTTTATATGTGATCGTTCCAATTGCAGAACTCGCCACATCAACAAGACATTGTGGGGACCACGGGGTTTCCACTAAAAACTCTCCCGCGCATAAAAAAAAATATCTTTGTCGATAACTAATTATTATTAATTATTAAAAACTTAATATTTAAGTTAAACTTATATTCACTTAAAAAAAACAATAAACTTGTAAACACAATATAATACAATATTTTTTAATTAAATTGAAAATTATAAAAAAAATTATAAAAATCGTTTTTTAAAAATTAAATTGAAAATAAAAAAGTTATAAAATAAATGCCATTTTCTATTGTAATCAAGTACTAAAAACATTATTAGTACTATGCGTGTTAATTTTTTACTAATTCCATTCCATTTAGTACTATTCCATTTACTAATTCTTCATTCCTCAGTGCAGGTCCACACACAAGCTTTTCCCACACAAAACTAGTTTCAGAACAACGATGGCTCTAATTAGATTGAACCAGTCTATTTTATTACGATTATTATTTATTATTAAAAACTTAATATTTAAGTTAAACTTATATTCACTACCAAAAAAAAAAAAAAATATATATATATATATATATATATATATATATATATAATGATAAAAATATAATAAAACCATAATAAATAAGGAGAGTTCAATGAAACTTGTAGACACAATACAACACACTATTTTTTTAATTAAATTGAAAATTAAAAAAATTATAAATATTATTTCTTAAAAATTGAATTAAAAATAAAAAAGTTATAAAATAAATTCCACCTTTTATTTTATTTTAGTACTAAAAATATTATTAGTACTAAGTTAGAAATAAAAATATTATTAGTACTAATTTATAAAAACCGATCATTGATAAGCACCAAGTAGTAGCTACTCTGTCATACTCATATTGATGCCAAAAATAAGCTAAGCATATGTAGCAGATCTAATCTACACATCAAATGCATATGCTAATGGGTCTTCCTAGTAATTATCAATTGCTTGCCATCATCAACACAAAAGTTATTTTACTATAATTTAGATAGATTTAAACTACTACTATATGCTTAGCTTATTTTTGGCATCAATATGAGTATGACAGAGTAGCTACTACCTGTTGTTTATCAATGATCGGTTTTTATAAATTAGTACTAATAATATTTTTAGTACTAAAATAAAATAAAAGGTGGAGTTTATTTTATAACTTTTTTACTTTTAATTCAATTTTTAAGAAATAATATTTATAATTTTTTTAATTTTCAATTTAATTAAAAAAATATTGTGTTGTATTGTGTCTACAAGTATAGTGTCTTGTTGATGATGGAGGCTCCGATGCGTTCATCGCAATCAGAAGTAATTCATATAATCCACAGCCTTTTGTTATGGCCCGATGCGATGAATTCATCGCATGTTATTTCATATAACAATCGCCCTCCACTTAAGCCAAGGTCCGCGGGTCCACAAGACCACGCGGCATTATCATACTATATCACAAGTTGAAACGTATCGAGAGCATTTTGTTTATTACCCAATTGAACAGTGAAAGGAACCGAACCCAATGCATATTATAGGCCACAACTAAAATTTGAACTCGGGTCTGATTAACAATCGACATCAGAGTTTTTAATTTGAACCATTTGTTATGCTATAAGTCCAGACCCGATCTATGTTATATGGTGCAGTTAATAGTTGATCGCGGGTCCACCTTTCAATCGGCATCAGAACTTTTTGTATTGGCTGCTTTGTAATATTATGTTTCGGACCCGATGCAGTTTATGAAGCAGATTTAATCTCTTTTCAAGTCCGGCGGTGTATGCGCAAATGAAATGTTTTAATGTTTTTATCACGCGACAAAAGGTTTTACAACCTTTGGTTTGTTGTATTGTTTTAAATATATACAACGTGAATTTGTAATAGGCCCCACAAACTTTAGCTTAGTTTCATTTCATATAGTTTTGGTTTTATGTTTTAATATGCGCGGCATATATAAAGTAAGAAGCTCGAGAGGCTATTGTAACAGACAGTGTAATGTTTTTATTTTGAAAGCACAGCAGAGTGCGAAATAGAGAAAAACAAAGCAGTGTTGTAAAACAGAGATAGTGTGTTACATTGCACAGCAGTGCGTTTTGTAAAAGACAGAGTGTGTTATATTGTGAGACAGTGAAGTCTGTTTGGCACTGTGTTAGAAGTTGTCCAGCATTTTTTATTCCCTCAGTCAGAGGAGATTTTGTAACAGTTTTTTTTTTAAGATAATAAAATAGTTGTTGCAATTTGAGTTTGAGCATGTTTATGAAGATTTTCTTTGTAATAAAGTATAGTTAAATTAAATTAGAAATAATTGTTGTAATTTGAGTTTGAGCATGTCTATGAGGATTTTCTTTGTAATAAAGTTGTTGCTTAATTTAGTTTAAATATAATTAAATTAAAGTAAAAATTTAAAATTTATGCGCTATATAGTAGTAGTTTAAATCTATCTAAATTATAGTAAAACAACTTTTGTGTTGATGATTGTAACCAATTGATAATTACTAGGACGACCCATGAGCATATGCATTTGATGTGTAGATTAGATCTGCTACATATGCTTACTTATTTTTGGCATCAATATGAATATGACAGAGTAGCTACTACCTGCTGCTTATCAATGATCGGTTTTTATAAATTAGTACTAATAATATTTTTATTTCTAGCTTAGTACTAATAATATTTTTAGTACTGAAACAAAATAAAAGGTGGAATTTATTTTATAACTTTTTTATTTTTAATTCAATTTTTAAGAAATAATATTTATAATTTTTTTAATTTTCAATTTAATTAAAAAAAATATTGTGTTGTATTGTTTCTACAAGTACAGTGTCTTTCTTTTCTATTTCCCAATGCGATTAATCGCAAATCAATGCTTCCCATTGCGATTAATGCATTTTCCAATGTTCTGATGCGATGCCCTTACTCTGATGCGGTTGATGCATTCGCAAACGTTTCGATGCGATTAATGCCTTTTAAGCCAGAACTTCAAATACATATAAATCACAGTTCATAAACACATTGGCTTTGCAATCGCCATCGGGACTTTTATTAACATGTTCTGTTGTTATCATTTTCTCCGATGCGATTTGTGAGGATGCCACAAAGTTAATAAATTCTTCTATCCACTCGATTTATTATAATCTATGCATTTGCCAATGGTTTAAAAACCAACACCACTCGTCGGTCCCACGATGCATTATAGCCTACCTTTATATATCGCGCATCAACTATGATATATTAGCATACATTACAACCTTGGATATAACTCAACCTTTGAATGTATTTCTCAAGCACATCATTACCACGCCGCACACTTACATTGAAACTTAAGCAAATAATTAACCATAATACCTGCGCCAATAACACTTGGGCTAAGGTTAAAATATCAACCACTGATATATTTTAAGGTCTGGGCCCATCAGCGAATTAACTTGCCTATGTTAAAACATAAAAAAACCTATTACAAAGCCTCTCGGGCCTTTTATAAATTGCTCATGAACATTGCAAAAATTTGCATATAACATATACGACCAAAGGTTAAAAACCTAAAAACGTGCTTATCAAATCCGCTGAATAATATGCATCAAGTCCGCTTTAAAACAATGCAGACTGCGCATATAATATGCTCTCATATTCTAACCCCAACGCTAACCTTTGAAAAGTTAGGGCGCCACAGCTTTATAAACCTTTATTTTCTATTTTCCAATGCAATTAATCGCAACTCAATGCTTCTGATTGCGATTAATGCATTTGCCAATGTTCCGATGAGATGCCCTTCCTCCGATGCGATTGATGCATTTGCAAACGTTCCGATGCGATTAATGCCTTTAAGCCCAAACTTCAAACACATATAAATCACATTTCATAACACATCAGCTCCGCAATGGTCATCGGGACTTTTATTAACATCTTCTGCTGTTATGATTTTCTCCGATGTGATTCATGAGGGTCCCACAAGGTTAATAAATTCTTCTGTCCATTCGATTTATTATAATCTATGCATTTTCCAATGGTTTAAAAACCAACACCACTCATCCGGTCCACGATGCATTATACCCTACCTTTATATATCGCGCACCAACTATGATATATTAGCATACGACCCCGCACACTTACATTGAAACTTAAGAAAATAATTAATCATAATACCTGTGACAATAACACATGGACTAAGGTTAAAATATCAACCACTGATATATTTTAAGGTTTGGGCCCATCAGCGAATTAACTCGCCTATGTTTAAACATCACAAAATCTATTACAAAGCCTCTTGGGCCATTTATAAATTGCGCATGAACATTGCAAAAATTGCATATAACATATACGACCAAAGGTTAAAAACAAAAAAACCTGCTTATCAAATGCGCTGAATAATATGCATTGGGTCCACTTTAAAACAATGCAAACGGCCCATTACAAAAATCTCCGATGCCGATTGAAAAACGGACGCGACAACAAATTTAACTCTGCCATAGTAAACAGGATGGGGTCTCGAGTTCATACTATGCAATGGCCACATAACTTAAAACACTTCTGATGCCATGAAAGCATCGAGCCATTGCTATCGTGACTTATGTCAGTTCCCATTGCGATGATCGCATCGGAACATCGCCACATGAACAAGACACTGTGGGGATGATGCAGTTTTAACTAAAAACTCTTCTGCGCATTAAAACAAAATATCTCTCTGTTTCATATTAAAATACTGTGTTTTACCAAATACAAAGTCTGTCCCCCAACACAAAAAAAAACTCTGTTTTTCAATTTATTTTATACAAAAAAAAAGAACATTTGAAATTGAAAAATGTAATCAAAAAACCACATTCCTAATGAATAAAATATTGAATCTACCCAATATCTAAAAACTCAAATTGGCTAACTAAATTACGTTATTAAATTTTGGGATATACATTAAATATATCAAATATATAAATATACAAAATATTAAACAATTTTAATTGCTATATATCATGGCACGTAATTTTAAATAAAAATAACATGCAACTTTTTGAATAATAACAATCAATTGCTTATATATATATATATATATATATATATAACTTATATTTTTCTTTATTATAAATTCTTATAATAATATTTTTTATTTTTAGTATTATAAATTTTCATATTCATACATATACTTTACGAAAAATGTAAAAGTCTTCAAATCGTAGACAATATGGCATTGCAATTGTACTTGGGTCAAATTGGATTAACAAAATATTAGTAAAAAAATATTCTAAACCTTTCAAATGGCAACATCTAGCAAATCATCATAGACATGCTCAAACTCAAATTGCAACAATTAATTCTAATTTAATTCAACTATACTAAACAAAGCAACAACTTTATTAGAAAGAAAATTTTCATAAACATGTTGAAACTCAAATTGCAACATTTCTATATTTACATTAAGCAACAAGTAGTAGCTACTCTACCATACTCATATTGATTCCAAAAATAAGGTAAGCATATCTAGCAAATCTAATCTACACATCAAATGCATATGCTCATGTGCCAATACAAACCTTTGAAAAGTTCGGGCGCCACAGCTTTATAAACCTTTATTTTCTATTTTCCAATGCAATTAATCACAACTCAATGCTTCCTATTGCGATTAATGCATTTTCCAATGTTCCGATGTGATTCCCTTCCTCCGATGCGATTGATGCATTCGCAAACATTCCGATGCGATTAATGCCTTTTAAGCCCGAACTTCAAACACATATAAATCACAGTTCATAAACACATCGGCTCCGCAATCGTCATCGGGACTTTTATTAACATCTTCCACTATTATGATTTTCTCCGATGCGATTCGTGAGGGTCCCACAAGGTTAATAAATTCTTCTGTCCATTCGATTTATTATAATCTATGCATTTTCCAATGGTTTAAAAACCAACACCACTCGTCTGGTCCATGATGCATTATACCCTACCTTTATATATCGCACACCAACTATGATATATCAGCATACGACCCCACACACTTACATTGAAACTTAAGCAAATAATTAATCATAATACCGACGACAATAACACATGGACTAAGGTTAAAATATCAACCACTGATATATTTTAAGGTCTGGGCCCATCAACGAATTAACTCGCCTATGTTAAAACATAACAAAATCTATTACAAAGCCTCTCGGTCCATTTATAAATTGCGCATGAACATTGCAAAAATTGCATATAACATATACGACCAAAGGTTAAAAACCCAAAAACCTGCTTATCAAATGCGCTGAATAATATGCATCGGGTCCGCTTTAAAACAATGCAAACGGCCCATTACAAAAATCTCCGATGCCGATTGAAAAACAGACACGATGAAAAATTTAACTTCGCCATAGTAAATAGGATGGGGTCCGGAGTTCATACTGTGCAATGGCCACATAACTTAAAACACTTCTGATGCCATGAAAGCATCGGGCCATTGCTATCATGACTTATGCCAGTTCCCATTGCGATGATCACATCGTAACATCGCCACATGAACAAGACACTGTGGGGACGATGCAGTTTTAACTAAAAACTCTTCCGCGCATTAAAACAAAATATCTCTCTGTTTCATATTAAAATACTATGTTTTACCAAATACAAAGTTTGTCCCCCAACACAAAAAAAAAATCTATTTTTCAATTTATTTTATACAAAAAAAAAACATTTGAAATTGAAAAATGTAATCAAAAAACCACATTCCTAATGAATAAAATATTGAATCTACCCAATATCTAAAAACTCAAATTGGCTAACTAAATTACGTTATTAAATTTTGGGATATACATTAAATATATCAAATATAGAAATATACAAAATATTAAACAATTTTAATTGCTATATATCATGGCATGTAATTTTAAATAAAAATAACATACAACTTTTTGAATAATAACAATAAATTCCTTATATATATATAACTTATATTTTTCTTTATTATAAATTCTTATAGTAATATTTTTTATTTTTAGTATTATAAATTTTCATATTCATACATATACTTTACGAAAAATGTAAAAGTCTTCAAATCGTAGACAATATGGCATTTCATTTGTACTTGGGTCAAATTGGATTAACAAACTATTAGTAAAAAAAGATTCTAAACCTTTCAAATGGCAACATCTAGCAAATCCTCATAGACACGCTCAAACTCAAATTGCAACAATTATTTCTAATTTAATTTAACTATACTAAACAAAGCAGCAACTTTATTAGAAAGCAAATTTTCATAAACATGTTGAAACTCAAATTGCAACATTTCTATATTTACATTAAGCAACAAGTAGTAGCTACTCTGCCATACTCAAATTGATTCCAAAAATAAGGCAAGCATATCTAGCAAATCTAATCTACACATCAAATGCATATGCTCATGGGCCAATACAAAAGTTGTTTCACTATAATTTAGATAGATTTAAACTACTACTAAACTCAAATTGCAACAATTATTTCTAATTTAGTTTAACCATACTTTATCACAAAACAAAACTTCATAAACATGCTCAAATTCAAATTGCAACGTCTCTATAATTGCATTAAGCGACATGTAATAGCCGTAATAGCTATCCATAGACATTTCCAACATCACATTGCAACATTACTATATTTAAACTAAGCGGCAGGTAGTCACTACTTGTAGCCTTGTTACAAACTGCAACTTACCAAAAATATATTTTATATCCATGTGTGGAAGGTTTCGGGTTCTTCTTTGAAAATGGAGAATTTGTTTTTTTTTTTTTTTTATTGAAAACTTTGCGTATTTGGAGGGTGAAAATTTTGTAATTTAAAATTGTGATATCAACACATTTTTATTTTTATTAAATTTTGGAGAAAAAAAAAAAATCTAACAAAACCACCAATGTAACACATTTAGATGAGGTTTTGAAAATGAGTATTTTTTTTTCTATTGCTATTGTGATGTTACATGACTTTTTACTTTATACCTTTATATAACTTTATGATTTTTTTTTTAATTATTCATTTATTTATTTAAGAACATAGTTTAAAGAGTAATTTTTTTGGTTGGGATTGGGTGAATACTTGTCAATATGATTTTTTCGTAGGAGTATAATTTTATGTCTTTTAAATTGTTTTTTAAATATATAAATAAATTTAACTAGCCAAAAATAAATTATATAAAAATAATTTAATTTAAAATTAAAATTTGCCAATTTTTTATTTAAAAAAAAAAAAAAACAAATCCAATTGAAAAAAGACACCTAGGTAGACTAGGCTTGTTTAACAAACTATACACAAAAAAAAGAAAACTAATTAGACTGGACATGTTTAAGAGGCCATGATGCAATGGATAAAGGACCTTTTGCAATAATGTGGGGAAAAGGATAAGATACTTTGTGCAATAATGTATGGAACAAAGTACCCTTTTTCAAAATTTCTATTTATGATTTAATAAAAACAATGGGTGCTTAGCTCGAGTGGTAGGGATGGTGGTTTGTCATCCCATCCACTCGGGTTCAAATCCCTGGAGATGTGGCTCGTCATAGTAAGGTTGGAGGGATAGGCGTCTTGTTGAAATTTGGGATCCCAGCTCCAGTGCTAGTGGTCTCTAGACGTCTCGGTCCTGGGTTGAATTATGAGTTCCCGATATATGTGGCTTGCAGGTTGACCGCAAGATGTGATTCTTGGGGAATTAATCAGTTTTAAAGGTAAAAAATATGTAAAATATGCTTAGCAATGTGGAAAATGCAAAGCACTAGCCAACAATATAATGTTATGACACCTATGTTAAGCAAGTCTAGGTTGTGTGGTGGAACGATTTGCTTTTTTTTTTTCACTACCGTTTGATTCTCTATAATACAATTATCTATTTTAACTCCTGAGAATACCAAGTAGATGTTGTTCATGGACATAGTCAGTACCGGATTGGTCCAATAAACTACTTGAAAATAATGTAATGTTATGACACATATGATGCACTTAGGAGAGTAGGTTGAGCATTTAATCTCGTTCAAGGAAGAGTTTACAACAAATCTACCCTCTTTTCTTAGGCTTGAACTTAGAGGATGAACAATATCCACTTTTCGAGACAGACAAGGATTTTTTGATTCTTTGCATATCATGAAAACAATATTGCACCGAGTATGGTAGAGGTGGAAGGACATTGTTATTTTATATCAGAAGCGCACTCCAAACTTGCTAGCCAAATCCTTCTTCATAGGTGGAAGGTTCAACATAAATAATATTAGTAATCAATGTTACATAACCATAATACCTATTTTCCCTGTTGCTTTCCCTGAAGGTGCCATGTGGTGATGCATGTCCTTCTACTTCTTGTAAATTGGATCTTAGCCAAGTTGGCCTCTCCCTAATTTCAGAACAACAACTGGGTCCACTGGATCACTAGGCCCTTCTCTCTCTTCATGATGATCATGGGATGTTCTTCTTCCTTGGGTGCTTCATGTTCTTTGTCCTCATCAAAATCCATGGAAAATTCCTTAGATTTCCAATAAGTCACATTCTCATCAAAGGTCACATCCTTACTAACTTAAACCTATTTTAATCCTAGAACATGTATTATATATGCCTTTGATGACTCACTATAACCAACGAATATCCCTTTCTTTCATGAAGGCTCTAACTTCCTTCTATTATCTTTAAGTACATGAATATAAAGAGGACAACCAAATATTATCAAATGACCAACCTCGGGTTTTTGTCTCGTGAACACTTCTTCAAGAGTCTTGTCTTCCAAAATTCGATGAGGACTTCTATTTTGAATGTAGGAAACAATCATTGATGCTTCACTCCATAGAAGCATAGGAAGGTCTTGGGCATGCATCATTGCCTTGATGAATTCTTCAATGGTTTTATTCTTTCTTTCAGCAACTCCATTTTGTTGCAGATTATAAGGGACTATCAACTCCCTCTTAATCCCAACTTCTTTACAAAATGAAATGAGCTCCTTGGAGATATATTCACGTCCATTATTAGATCTCAAGATCTTGATCTTCTTTCCCTTAAAGTTTTCAAATTTAGCCTTGAATCCTTGGAACTTGTCAAAGACTTCATCTTTTGTTTTCATGAAGTAGATACATGTCTTGTGAGAAAAATCATTAATGAATGTAACATATTACAAAGAGCCTCTAAGGGACTTCATCAACATTAGACCTTATACATCATAATGAACTAGGTCTAAAAGTTTTTTGGATCTACTTTCACTGCTTGGAGAAGGCTTCTTGGTATTCTTTCCAAATGCACATCCTTTACATACTCCTTCAAGCTCTTCCCGCAAATCTAAAATATCTTAAACCATTTTTTTTAAGGCTGGAAAAGATTTATAATGAAGGTGAACATATCTTATATTCCAAAGGTCACATGGATTAATATCATTATGCACAAGTGCTTTAGTAGGTCGTTTAAAAAGTCTATGCAACCTTCCTTCACAAACTCCAATCACTCTAGTGGAATTTATGCTAGATCCTTTGGGCAAAACAAGAAATTTTCCATCAACAAAAGCTACCCTATCTCATTTATGTTCTAAGCATGAAATAGAAACAAAATTCTTCTTCAAACCTGGTGCACATAATATGTTGCTAATATGAACATTATCACCTGATTCTAGCTCAATGGATGTCTTCATAATGCCTTTGACTGCATAATTGTTATGGTCGATGAATTCAACCTTTTGCGATAATCTTCTTTCTGTTAGAATTATGAGGTTGTCATGATCTCCTCTCATGTGCCTTGAGGAACCACTATCTACTAGCCACAAGTCTTCACTATCTGCAACATAACCAGTCACAAATAAGAGAAATAAAATCATTATTAATTACCTAGATTTGTGTTCTTAGGTTTCTTTGGAATTTCTTCAAAATCTACCGTGGTGCCATTTTTCTTTCTCTTTCTCTTTCTATCATTCGATATTTTAGGAAAATTGTGTCTAAAGTGACCAGATTTTCAACATTGATACCATTGAAATTTTGACATATCTCTCTTTCCTTGAGGGCAATATATTATTTCTTTAGGTCTTCTTCCTTCATTTCATTTTCCTCCATTTCTTCTTTGAAAACCAAACATCTTTCTTCCTCCACCTTTCTTTAAATGTGTTGCATATGCTTGAGAGTCATCCTCTTCGAATCTATAAAGTCTTCCTCTTGACATGAGACTTGATTCTTCTTGAGTGCATGTAGTCCATAGTTCATCAAACTTTACAACTTCTTTTGTGGCACATATTCTGTTGCAAATGAGTCTTATGATTCAGGTAAAACATTAAGTTTTGTATCTACTAGTTCCTTTTCAGGTATGACTTCATCAATCACTTGAAGTTTATCTCTCAATTAATAAATCCTTATGAAGTATTAGGCTATAGTGTCATTCCTTGTTATCCTAAAATCACGAAGCTCATTCTTCAAATTCATTACTTCACTGATATTATTAATGGTGCACAATCCAATTAGGGCATCATACATTTTCTTTGAAAAGTCAAGATTTGCAATATAAGGGATCAAATGATTTCTAAGGGAATCTACAATGATAATCATGGATGTAATATCATCTTTCTCAAATTTTAATTTATCTTCATCTTTTTCTAGTTTGGTGACCTTTCCTTTCGCAATACCCAAGATATCATCCTTTGCAAGAAGAAGATAAATCCTCGTTTTCTAAGCCCTGAAGTTTGTAGATCCTTCTAATTAATTTTCTACCTTCATGTGGGAACCCACAGTCATAGCCAATTGAATAGATTGTAGATATAGGTCCTCTTCAAGAGTGATCGCTTACTAAATATTCTTCAAGAGTGATATCTATATCCTTTTCATCACCAAAGCTCTAATACCATTTTTATTTTTTAAGTGCAATAAAGTAAAGCACTAATTTCTAAACTATTGGTAATTACATCAAATGATATATATCTTCTTTTAAAAGTTCCATTTTATCATAATCAATTACACTTCAAAAATTAAACCATAAAACATAAATACAGTAGAGATCACCATGCACTAAGAGAACACAATATTTACCTTGGCAAAATCCACGTGGGGGAAAAACCCAACAACCTTTTTCTTATAGATATTCTTCAGTTCAGCAAGAGATACATCTAATGCAACTAATCAACTATTACATCCAACAATATATGGTCAAGCCTGACCTAGAGCCCTCAAGTCAAGCCTCCAATATTCCTTGCAACATGACCTCATATGCTCTGCCCTAGGCTGGAATTTGGCCTCAAAAATATGCCCCAAAACTTAGAAATTTAGTCTCCTAGTCCGCCCAGAAATTCGTCCTATGCTACCTACAAAACTGTTGAGAACAATCATGTGAGACAAAGAGATAAATTTGGGTTAAAGAGAGAGAGAGAGAGATAAAGATTATTTTCGTGCTTCTTTTCATCCTTCTTTTCCTTCTTTATCTTTTCTTGGATGTGAAAAACATGTATTTCTTGTGTAAGGTCAAATGGTGCCATTGTGGAGGTGATTGAATACCTTTATATATTGATCTAACTTTTTTGAATGCATGTGTCTCTTCACTAGGGGCAACTTGACTTAAGGGAGGGCTGACTTAAATATTTTGGAGCCAAAATTTCAAAATTCAAATTTTAAAATTTTCTCTTTTAAATTTGACATGAAGAACATGTCTTAAACAAATTATTTCAAGGGGTAAATAATAAAAATTACATGAAGAACATGTCTTACAAATTATTTATACATTACAGGGGCTAAAATATAAATTATGAAGACCATCCATAACTATAAAAATTCAACACCTTCCAATGCATCTAAATCCTAAAAGGGATTCCTAATGATGACCTCATTCCTCATATACTTATATTGTTTTCACAATATATAATCACCAGAGAAGTTATAGAGTATGCCAATGCAACTCTAGTTGTGGAATTTTGAATAGGAATTGCCTATATGGGGGTGCATCCACAAATGCATCTAATAGCCTTTCGAATATCTAAGACCTCGCTTGCCACATAACATTCATGATAGTGAGTGGTACATGTCTGGCCACAGGATAAGAGGCTTGTGGAGGGATAACCCTACATCTATTGGTGGGGATTCCTTGAATGACAAGGTAAATGTCGAAACTACAGTGATAATTTTATCATGGGATTCGCTAGAAGGCATTAATGAACGCTCCGAGGAATTTGAGATGCACAATATGAGTTATGTGGGATTGTGAAAGGAACTGGGTATTGTTGGGAATAAAGGAAAAAACCAACATGAAAATCACAACCTCATTCAATCTAAGTGGATTTGTAGCAGCAAAAAAACATTATTCTAGTGTGATCCAACCAAAACTTTTAATCAACGCCTTAGTGGGATATGATGGTTTTTGTGGGATGTGGAATTTTCTTTGTTGCAAATACTTGTGGGCTTCCATATTTTAAAATCTTAAAGATAGGCATCATTTGCATGGTGCCAGAGGATGGATTTAATCAAGCTTGGAAATGCTCTACATCAACATCATTGATGCACATAAGAGGAAATACTAGAAGGAAGAGAGCGATGAGGCCTTGTAGATGGAAATACATGATCTTGAGAGCCATCTCAAAATTGGAATAAGGGAAATGAACTATAAAGAAGAGAAAACCTGAGTTGTATTGAATTCCCACTAAAGGAGCTGAAAATTATAGGAGGAGTGGAATTGCGCCAATACAATTGTGTTAAACTCAACAATGGTGAGCACCGTAAATACACAAGACACATGAGAAAGATAAACCTTTGATGCACTATTACTCACAATGATACATATTTATCATACATAGAGTGATCGTTGGATTCCATATTCTAGGGTATCTTGGACTTCCTATGTCCGTTCGTCCTCTACACCTACCCATAGAGGATTAGGTGTCCAACATTCCCCCCCTTAATCCGAAGGGGTATGTGTGAGTCCAAGAAGAGAGTTGTAATAAAAATCTGCAAAGTATGCACGGAAACACTTAGGCTGAATCAGCTCTCTGAAATGTTCGCATAAAGAGGTGGTTTAAGGATGACCACCAACATTGGAATGCTTATTGCAGTTCCCGGAACTCTTCCAAATCTGGCAAGAAGCTGAGGGCTTCTGCTAGAGGAAGTGTCCCTCATATTTGAAGAGGGAGACCTTTAACCTAGAAGAAGGGAGGTCTACAAATTGTGATGGTTTAAGGATGACCACCAACACTGGAATGCTTGATGCATTTCCTGGAACTTAACCAAAACTGGAAAGAAGCTGAAGTCTTCTGCTAGAGGAAGTGCTCTGAATTCTTTGAAGAGGAAGAATATCAATCTCGCATGGTGGTTTAAGGTTGTCCACCAACCAAAGGCATGCTCATGGGCTTCTATGTCTCTGGCTACAACTATGAATCTGGAATGACAGGTTGTGGCTCAGGCTCGCTTGAACTGCTGTGTCTCTGGCTACAAACCTGAATCTAGAATGACAGGTTGTGGCTCAGGCTCGCTTGATGTTGCTTCGAAGCTTGTAGATGACCACCATTTTCCCCCTGTCAGGTATAAGGTGAGATGATGGCGAAAACTCAACTGCAATATTGTTCAATATTTGAGAACAAGTTCTCACATGTGACTTAAAAATCTTCTTGGTTGTTGATGCCCATTTCCAAGAAGCAATCCATCCAAGATGAATCTTTTTTCTTGCAGGAGGCTTGTTTCTGAAGCATCCGTGTGAAGAATGGGTGTGCCGACCACAGTGCTTGCATGGGTGAAGATCGAAACAGTGATCTTTCATATGTCCAATGCAATCACAGTGTTGGCATTTTACATCTATTGTGGCTACTTTGGAAGAGGAGCAGGATCTGGAACAGCTGAAGGTGAACTGTCATGAAGAAATTCGGCACTCTGAAATTGAATGGGCTTGGATTAGTCTGGAATATGAAAGGACAAATCCTTATCGTATCCAAGACCTATTATGTGCTTGTTATGGACAAGATCTTCCCAAGGTCTGATGATGGGCTTGGGAAGCGAAGTGTGAACATCTGCTTCTGCATACAAATATGCTTTTGAACTAGGCACTGAATGTGAATCGGCTGCAAAATTATTTACTTGCTGCTTATGGGAGTCTGCTTCAATGTTCTGAACAGAAACAGGTTCATAATGATGACTCCATTGTTGTAATTCTTCTTGCTGGAATTGAGATTCAAGTTGCAGAAAAACAATCTTTTCCTGTGCATTCTGCGGACAATTTTTGATATCGGAAAGATTTTCTTTGTTGATGTTTACCATCCCATCGACACTAGACTGTATCAAAGTATTTAACAACTCTAATATATCATCAATTTTGGCCATTTTCTTAACAGGTCAAGTTTATGAAATGGGATGTCGGCTTCTCAATGGTGCTAATACTAATAAAGGAAATGTTGGCCAACAAACTAGGTTGTACTAGTGAAAGATAACCTTCTTAAAACTTCAATGCACTTTATGAGAATATATTATTATTTATATATCAATCCTATGCATTTACATGTCATGGTTCAGCCTCTAGCAATGATAGTTGTAGCTTTGACTGACTCTTAATTACTCTCTTAAACAATGCATCAAATCAACACAGAATAGCACTTTACCAGTTTTGATCTTGTATTCTTTTCAATGTTCTAGCAATTGTGACATGATCAAGGATTCAACTTCTTTAGATACTATTCTTGTGGCGGTGATCTGAAATGCTATGGGTTGCTTTGTCTTTAGTACAAGATGAGCAACGCCACTACAAATAAGTGCAACAAACCCTCTTCCATAAATTCATGGAGGGAATTCAGTAGCGATCGAAAAAGAGTTTAATGCAGAAAGAGACGAAATTATTTTTATTTTACTTGACCTCAAGTTTCATGGCCTCCCTTACATGGTACTAGATATGAGAAAAATTTAATATAACACAATATTGTTGATTTCGTCATGCCATCAATTTCAATTACAGAAATTGATATAGATATTAGTGAGGATATTGCAGATTCTTATGATGATATAGATAAAAAATTTGAATTTCTGGAAAGCTTGGTATTTAAAATTCTAAAAAAATGATAGTGTTCTGAACGCTGATGAAACGACCACACAACGCAAAACCTAATTGTAATGATTGTAAAGGAGCACGTCCATAGTTTTACCATTACTTGGAAGATGATCACCGACTCTGGCAATAATATCAATTACTTTTCCTCATCACCAATGCAGAAGTTCTCGGAGCAACTGAAGAGGTGGTGCGTATCGTCAGACTATAGTCACGTCGAGGAGGGACCATCAAGGTTTCAATTCTCCTTGTTTTCATTTCATATAAAGAATCTCATTCCGATAAACCCTTTTTCGCCCGTCTCTCGGGGTTTCACTCGAAGGGTTTCAATCCCACAAAGGTTGAAATATTCCAGTCAGTACGATATTAGGAGAGCTAAAATCATCAACGACGATATCAACCAGGTGAGATGCTTCCACTCTCCAGTCGAAGCGTTCGGCTGCAGTGCGAGTTCCCATTTTCTTTTTTTTTTGGGTGGAATATCCTATCGCAGAGGATGAGACGCACATGTTTGAGGGAGGCCCGAGTGGAGAAAGGAAGAGGCGGAGGCTGACTGCAAGGTTTCAATTAAACGCCAAATAGGAGTTCAAGGGTGTCGAGAGCCACAACCACAGGCAAAGGTATCATGGAGAGAGCTGAGGAGTCGGAAAGTGATGCCACGGTGAAAGGAGTTGGCATGAGAGGGATTTGATGTAGGGACGAAGGAGTCGGTGGCCACGACAGGAAGGTGGCAGGAGCTTAATATGTGTTACAAAGATGCATTACAATCAAGTGCACAAATCTTTCAAGGAAGCTCAGACAGGTATGGCAGGGAATGGCAATATGCCATTATTATATGGCTCAAATAAGATTGAGAGATCCCCTGTTGCTCCCACAACGCAATCCAATAACCATGAATGGAGAGATGAGGAGGGGTTGCAGTGTGATAATGGAATATGCACTGTAACCAAGGGAGTGTAATACCTCTTCACAAAACCGACACCATTAACCGTTAGTGCGCTCAGTATTGCATTCATAAAAACGCAGGCACAAAGAGAATATCGCAGAGGAAGTGGCTCAATATAATACCAGTGCCTCAATTTGGAGCAAGAAAGGATATTGCCCACTCTGATACCGTGTTAAACACACGCATGGTGAATGAATAACACACAAGGAGAAACTTAGGATAAGCGTGAGATATTTTACTATTAACTATAGATGTGCTTTTATAGTACATTAGGTAACCCTTGGATTCATCTTCCAAGTGGTATCTTGGTCTCCTTTTGTCCATTCGCCTTCCACACCTACCTGTTGAGGATTAGGTGTCAAACATTCCCCCCTGGTATCGGAGCCGACTCGATAAGTCAGAGGAGGAGCGTAGCAGACTCGATAGGTGATAAGGTAAAAACAACTATGTTGGGGACCCATCAAGACAATCGGGCTCTGATACCACTAATCCAAATCTTGGGGGATGAGATCTAAAAGGCTTGAATGAAAAGAGATAAGGAGAGTAAACATGAAATTTTCCATGAAACTAAGCACAATATAATACAATGAAAATATGAATCTTTCTTAAATGGGAAGGAAAATATTGTTACATCTACATCATGGAACATTGAATTTCCTTTTGAAAGGTGAGGCTTGTTATTTATAGTATTTTTAGTTCCTCCTTGAGTTACATCATTCAATACCATGGGGTGCGTTGTATCTCAAGAAACAATCCCTTGGCTCTAGTAAGGAATCAGTGCTTAAGACATTTTGTAAATGTATGTCACAATTATAATATCAAATGGCCTCTGCTTAACACCTTTGGAATCTAATTATTTAATACACTCAATAATCTGATATAATGAAAGCCTTCACAATGGCATAAACTGATGACATCCGAATCAAATGAAAAGAAGAACTGTAAAGGAAACTTGAAGTGATATGCTAAGAAATAGAATCTATCACTTTTAAGTTTCAGATGAAATTCATGGAGCGAGAGGAAACTCGAAATAATATGTTGCAAACACAAAATCTATTACTTTAAAGTTTCATCAAGATTTTGTGAAGAAAGAAGAGATGAGGTAAAGGAGCGCAAATTAAGGTTGTTTAACTCTTACTCACAGATGTAATTAAGAGACCCGCTGCTACATTACTTCACTTCATTCAAAGAGGAATAAACATAGAGTGAAACTGGAAAGACATATCAACTTCAACAGTTGCAGGGAACTTGATCTTCTTTCATTTATTTCTCATAAAATTCAGTACCAAATTAACAGTCCTCCAGAGGTCCAAAAACTCGGAACCCCTTTTCTTTATTTCTATCTACTTAAATACATCACATTGGTTCGTAACTCTTGAACTTCTTGAAACTATTCAACTACCTAAATTGTTAAGATTACTTCCGCAATCATACTTGAGAAAACAAATTAAAATTGGAAGTATTGTTCCTTTTGTTGAATCTAATGTTGTTGATGTGTCCTCCCGAAGTGCAGAGGTGTCCTTTATGGTTATGATGCAGCGGTTGTACAACTTTGTAACGATGCCTCAGTGCCCAACTTGACCCAACTGTCATGCTCCCAATAGGGCCGCTATACGCTCTTCTTCCCGACTGTGCCTATGCCCCTATGCTTCAAATGTTGTCAATCATATCACCTACTACCCGGCTCTACCTCTTCTCCTTTGATCTGCGTCGGGTCACTTGCTGGAGTTTTCCTGCCATGTTCTGCCTATTTCTTCATAAAATGGTGCATCTCCACATAAGCCCGAACTTGAAATCCTTTAGATTTCATCTTAGAGCCACATCACATCCGTGCCAACATCGCACTTCGCATTTCACCATCTTTAACTTTTCCTTAGCATTTATATTTTAAAACTTGTGATGTGCGCTATGTGATCGAGTCCCACCTGGCATCGCACATCGCACTTCAGCGAATTTATCACTTACCTCCCATGGTGATCCTTTAAAACTTGCGATTCGCAATTTGTGATCGGGCCCCACTGCATCGCACTTCGACAATTATAACACTTACCCTTTGCCCTTAACTTTAAAAACTTGCATTGTGCAATATGCGGGCTAGGGCCACACCGTCTGCCACGTCAGCTTGCCACGTCGCACTTCTCATTTCGCTGACTTTAACCTTTTCCTTAACACTTATCTTTTAAAACATGCGATGTGCGCTATGCGATCGGGTCCCACCTGAGCTTGTGAATGAGCCCGACTCAACCCTGTTCAGCGTGCAATGTTCTGAACGTGCCCATCGGTCCAACTCTTGAATTGTTCTGTACATGAATGAGCCTGACTCAACCCACCTTCACATCTCGTCACGTAATGTTAATGTACCAATATATAAATCAAAATTCTTTTATGAAACATAAAATTTTACATTTTCTATCATATATGCTTTTTTGGTGTTTTGAAAAATATTTCAAAGGTAAATGCAAATGAGCCACAACATCTGGCTCCACCTGGGGATAGTGCTTTTTTCCACGGAAGCGCTAAGAACTGCATATTAATACCTTATCCATTGTGCATGGATTCAAATATTTCTTGGTGACATATGAACAATGATTAATCCAACATTTACAATGGTGGAATGCTAACTTTTAATGCTGGAAATAATGCTTCAGATATTGCCCGTTCATAGGTAGTTGTACTGTCTCTCCATCTAGATCTTCCAAAATGAATGCGTTATTGGAACTTGCCTCAGAGATCTTGTATGGACCATACCAGAGAGGGTCAAATTTACCATGCTTCCCCTTTTCTTCTCATCTGGTGTCCCATCTTAGTACCAAATCTCCTGATTGAAAGAGAACTTCTTCTGCTTTTCTGTCAAATATAGACTTCATATTTTCCTGATAAGTAATCAAGTTATCCCTGACTTTGTTTCTGTTTTAACTTGATTCAATTATTTTGTTCAATCGCCTTACCAGAGTATTCGGTTCTTCCTGAGCTTCTTGAAGGAGAGAAATCACTAGTTTGGCCAGCTAAGTAGGAAATAGTGTTTGAATTCCATAAACCAGTTCATAGGGAGACTTCCCAGTGGATCTCTTGGTAGTGACTCAAACTACCCAGAGGGAAAAATTCAACTTCATATCCCAATCCTTCTGACTCTCAATGATTGTTTTCTTCAAGATTATGACCAACGTCTTATTTGAAGACTCTGCCAATGCATTCTCTTGGGGATGATACGTTGTGGAATGTGATAAAATATATTATATGTTTGACAAAAATTAATGAAGCAAACAGATTTGAATACCTGAGCATTATCAGTCACAATTTTGACTCGACATCTGAATCTGCTGAAAATGTTTTCCTCCATAAACTTCATCACCACTTAGTCATTCGCCTTCTTAGTGGTTATTGCCTCAACCCATTTTGTAAATTAATCAGTGACAGTCAGAATCCACTTGAACTGTCCGCTTGATGGCAGACTGATTTCTCCAATAAAATCCACTCCCTATTTCCTGAAAGTTTCTTCAATAAATACTAGGATGAGAGGTAATGGAGCAATTTTTTTCTCTTCAGCAAACATCTGACACTTCTGACAACTTCTAACCAGCCTATAAACATATGCAAACAGGGTTGGCCAATAGAAGCGTGACTTAAGAATTTTATGAGCAGTGACCTTCCAGCTATAATGGCCCCCACACAAAATTTCATGATATTGTTTGGTGACTTCAATAGACTCTCCTTCAATCAAACATAACAGAAAAATACCAGCAGGATATTTCCAGTATACTTCACGTCTACGATAACATATGGCTAAGACTTGAGCTTGAGAGCTCTGTATTTTGTTCTATTCAGTGAAGTTGGATAGGAAAAGAAACACAGGTAATGCACAATATATTTATACCAATCAGAGCACAAAAAATTGTATTGGATACCTGTTTTGAACTTGCTTTGACCCTCTTCATTTACAGCTCCATCCATTGGTGCCAACGGATTAATTCCCAAGGCTTGAAAAATTGTCTCTGTTAACAACTTTGCTAACCCCTGTCCCTCGACCAGTTTGGTGGGTTTGATGTCCAAATCATACTCTTGGATTTTTTCTATCCACTTCCCCCTTTTTCCTTCAACATCACTTTGGACCAGCACGTCCTTCACAGTGGAATTAGGAACATAAGCAATTATTTGGGACTGCAACACATAAGTCCTAAAGGCTTTCAGTGCTTTGACCAAAGCATATACTTGTTTCTCCAGAATATTGTATTTGAGCTCAGCATCTCTGAGAACTTTGCTGAAAAATGAAACTGGCTACTCCTTATTTTATTCATTTTTCTGCAACAACACAACAACAATAGTAGTGGGGGACGCAAACGAGGATACTTGAAAGGCTTTTTGATAGTCTGGGCTAATCAAAACTGGGGCTTCTTGCAATGCTTCCTTTATTCTAGCAAATGCATATCTTGCTTCCTTAACCCATTTCACTTCTACATTTTTCTTCAACATATATGTTATACTTCTCACGATCTCAGCATAATTGGGCACAAACCTCCTCAGAAAGTTTATTTTTCCCAGGAATCTTTGGATATCTTTCTTTCTTTTGGGTAAAGGAATAGTCTGAATGGCTTCCACCCTTGTTGGGTCAATCTTTACTCCTTGTTTAGAAACTATGTGACCGAATAATTTAACTTCTTCTAAGGCAAAACATGATTTCTTGGGATTTAATGACAGACCAAACTTTCTGCACTTTTGAAATTTTTTTTGCAAATTCTCCAAGTGTTCATCATCTGACCCTGAGAAAATAGTTACATCATCAAGATATATAACTACAAACCTGTCACCAACGAAGGCTATGTCCATGACCCTTTGAAATGTTCCACCTGCGTTCATAAGGCCAAATGGCATCCTTGCGTACATGAAGGTGCCCCAGGGCGTAGTGAAAGTAGTCTTCTTCTGATCTTATTTTTCTACTACTACCTGATTATACCCAGAAAATCCATCAACCATAGACAACCTGTGAGCTTCTGTCACCTTTTGTAAGACATAATCCATTTTCAGCAAAGGATAATTATCTTTTAAATATGCTCGGTTCAAGTTCCTGAAGTCTACACACAGTATTTTCTCTCCATTCTTCTTTTTTACAGGGACCAAATTAGAAACCCAGTCTGAATATTTGAGAGGGACTATAATTTTCGCCTGCATCAGTTTCTTCACTTCTTTTTCGATTGGAGCTAACAATAATGGATTGCTCCATATGAGATTTTGTCTGTGTGGTTTGAGTCCTTCCTTCAATGGAATCGTATGCTGAATAATTCTTTTGTCATATGTTTTCAGGTCTTCATATGACTAGGCAAACACATCCATATATTTCTTAAAATATCAATGTATCTTTCTTTGTAGTTTTTGGGAACACCATTGAACAATTTCACTATTTTGGGTTCCTATTGAGTTCCCAAATTACAATATTCTATCTCTTCTTCTTGATGTGTTTTCTTTGAATCAACAACAACATCACTAACATCAAGTAATCTTTCAAGGGGAACCAACCCTTTGGGGAGCACATTATCTTTCAATTGGATAATCTTTTGTTCACCTATTGACTGCTTAAGGTTTCGTATTTCTTCTTTCTGCTCTATTTTTTCTTCCTCTTGGTCTATCTCAACATCTTCAAAGTTTCCAATCATTGTTAATAACTGACTTAACTGTTCATCATCGTCAAACACCTGACAATGTTTCACATTATCAGGGATAGAAGGTCTATGCCTAATTTCAATCTCATACCTTAACCTTGGATTTATTGGAGGTTTGAAGGTGTTGGCTGCAGCTGCTAAAGAATCGTCCAATATATTCTCCTCCCTCAGAATATACTAAAGATTGAATGCTTCAAAATAGTTTTCTACCATATCCCACACTTCATTCCTATATGATCTCAATCTCAGATGCTTGGTTTGACAATGATTTTTAATTTGCCTTATTATTAATTCAAAGTCACCAAAAATTGAAATACATTGAACTCCCATATGTTTAGCAACATTAAGGCTTGAGATTAAGGCCTCATACTCAGCCACATTATTTGTTGAATCAAATTCTAGTTTAAAAGAGAAAGGCACGAGGTTACCTTCTGGTGATATCAGCAAGAATCCAGCACCTACGCCCTCCTTGGAGTAGGCACCATCAAAGTAGCACTTCCAAATCTTCCTTGAGTGTAGCTCATCATTTACAACTGCTGAAGAGAGTCGCTTCCTTGTGTCTTTAGAAAATTTTGCATCTTCATGCAGCATGAAACAATACAGGTCTTTTGTTTCTTGACTATAAATGGGGGAATTTCCTGCTTCTTTCTTAAAGGTAGTCTTCACAAACCTTGTTTCCCTATACAACTTCCTTTCTTCCCCATTAAAAACCAGAATGATAGCATAAATGAAATATAATTTTAGTACACCTCCCAACTTTTCTCCCCAAGATATTGACAAGAGCATTCCAAACCTGGCTGGGATTTTAGCAACCACTACATCCATGACTATACCCTTTGTTGGTATTTGTGCCAATAAAACTGCTACATCTTTAATTAACCCAACACATTTCACCCTTTTTGAATCAAATGAATATAGCTCCCTATAAGTTTTGGTAATCTATAAGTTAAATTCCTTCGTAACAGAAAATGGCATGAGATTATGGGATGCTCCTAAGTCCAACATGCAATTATGTAGAGTATAATCATGAAGCAACAGAGAAATATAGAAGGGTGGAACAGAGGGATATATTTATTCTACATGAGGACCAAAGGTGACCACTGGATTTTCTTCTTGTAAGTTCATTGTGTCACTTATGTCTTCCACCTGTGTGAGATTAATAAATTCTGAAAATTCTTTCTTGTAAGCTGGTATTTTGGCCAATTCTAGAAGAGGTACCTGAATTTTGACCTTCTCCAACTCTTTTGTGAAATTGAAAGCATGAGTTTTATTCACGTTCTTTTCAGGTTCTTCTTCACTCTTTCTAAAATTTGATGCTTGTTCGGGTACATGAACAACTCTCTCCAAGATATTAGTGTCAACTGATTTGTTCTAGGAAGATTCGCCATGTTGCACATTTGTTCTATTAAGTGAATTTACAGGTTGTTTCTTATTACTAACCTGTTTCGTAGGGTCCTTTTTTAGTGGATTTGCAATTGGAGGAGGAATGGAACCTTGTTGCTCACCTTCATTATCTTGCACCCTAGATCTCTTTCTAGACCTCAAATCATACTTTTTATGTAACTCAGCTTGCATGAAATCTGTGAATTGCCTACAATATTCATCCATTTCATCTTGATCAAAAGAAACTTCAGCTTTAGCATATTCTCCCTCACAATATTCCTCTTCATCCTCTTCTATTGCATACATAGCAGATACCTGGTCCTCAGCCTCCCTTTGGTCATCTTCTGCTGGCTCTCCAGGTGCTGCTTCTGTATACAATGGGGCTTGAACCTGGTCATGATCTCTTCTTTCCCTCTTGAATATTTGCAGGGGGTGTCTTCTGAATTGAGGGTTAAACCCCCCTCATTTTTGTTGTACTTGTCTTTGGGAGTTTTTATTTTCCAATTCCATCTTAGCTAGCTTATTTTTATATTTTTTATCACCTTTTTCATATCTTCAATTCTTAGATCTTGCGATGACTCTTCTTTTTCCTTCCCCTTCTCTTAGACTGATTGTTTCCATTTCGCCTTTCCAACTGCAGTCATATTAGCTTCAATCTCTAAAGCATCTATCTATATTTTCTCAAGAGTAGGGGCTCTTCTCTCTCTCAATGTAAAGCTAAAATCAGCTTCAAATGCCCCAGCAAAAACTACCTTTGCTCCTACAGGGGGGGCTTCATATCTATAGGTAAACTATTGTACAATTTTTTGAATCTTTTTACAAACTCAGAAATGTTTTCACTAGGCTTTCTTTTAATTGCATTAAACTTTGTCAATGAGTAACCATGATATCTCTTCTCTCCCCATCTCTCAGTGAATTGACTTTCTAACTCTTCCCAGTCATTTATGGAATCATTTGGTAAACCTTTGAACCATTTCCTAGCCTCTCCACTTAGAGACTGCACAAATAGTCTCATCACAACATCAAGATGTTCTACATTTAAATTCTCAGCAAAAGTGAAAAACAAGGGTAAATGTTGTTCTGCAATTACTTCATCTTCTCCAGTGAAACGAGGAAGTAATTTGAGGTATTCTTGAGGCATGGCATTCATTGGTTGTGGAATATTTAGTGGTGCATATCTATCCATTAAGAAAGTTGGTGCTACCATATTAACAATTTGGTTCACTACTCCTTGGGTGGTTGAGGTTGATAAACCTGCTGTGAAAGTGAATGAAGGTGGAGGAAAAAATGATATGGGGGTGGGCTGATGGAAAATAGCAGAGGGACCAACAAATACATTGGTTGATCTTGAGAGGAGGTAAAAGAAACATACTCGAAATAATGTTCTTCTAACTGAGGTTCTTGAAAATAAATGGGTGTGGAAGGAGTATCTTGTTCCAAGAAATGGATTTCCTTAGAAATATCTTCAAACAAAGGGTTATGAGAACCGTTTCCAGGATCAGGCAATGCAGGATCAGGTATTGAAGGAGTTTCAGGTTTCTGAGCCTTTTTAGAAACCAATGTTTATGGATCTGGCAAAGCAGGGACTATATTTTGTGAGGTATCTGACCTCGTGTGAGGCATTTTGAAAGCTAGAATTTTGAAAATAACAAACACAGTCGAATATTTCCTCCACACTGAACAACCAGAGGAAATAATCTGAAAAACACAGGGAAAATAAACTTCGTTTCTTCGGCCCCGGAAATGATGCTAGAAAATGTTGTATCTCAAGAAAAAATCCCTTGGATGTGGTAAGGAATCAGTGCTTAAGACATTTTTTAAATGTGTGTCAAAATTATAATATCAAATGGCCTCTGCTTAACACCTTTGGAATCTAATTATTTAATACACTCAATAATCTGATATAATGAAAGCCTTCACAATGCCATAAATTGATGACATCCGAATGAAATGAAAAGAAGAACTGTAATGGAAACTTGAAGTGATATGCTGAGAAACAGAATCTATCACTTTTAAGTTTAAGAGGAAATTCATGGAGAGAGAGAAAACTCGAAATAATATGTTGCAAACACAGAATCTATTACTTTAAAGTTTCATCAGGATTTTGTGAAGAAAGAAGAGATGAGGTGAAGGAGTGCAAATTAAGGTTGTTTAAATCTTACTCACAGATGTAATTAAGAGACTGGATGCTGCATTACTTCACTTCATTCAAAGAGGAATAAACACAGAGCGAAACTGGAAAGACATATCAACATCAATAGCTGCAGGAAACTTGATCTTTTTTCATTTATTTCTCAGAAAATTCAGTACCAAATTAACAATCCTCTAAAGGTCCAAAAAATCGGAACCCCTTTTCTAAATTTCTATCTACTTAAATACATCACAGTGGTTCATAACTCCTGAACTTCTTAAAAATATTCGACAACCTAAAATGTTAAGATTACTTCTGCAATAATACTTGAGAAAACAAATTAAAACTGGAAATATTGTTCGTTTTGTTGAATCTGATGGTGCTGATGTGTCCTCCCGAAGTGCCGAGGTGTCCTTTCTGGTTATGATGCAGCGGTTTCACAGCTCTGTAACGACGCCTCAGTGCTCGACTTGACATCATGGTCCCAATAGGGCCGTTATATGCTCTTCTTCCCAACTTTGCCTATGCCCCTGTGCTTCAAACATTGTCAATCATATCACCTACTACCCGACTCTACCTCTTCTCCTTTGATCTGCGTCGAGTCACTTACCCGAGTTTTTCTGCCGCGTTTTGCCTATTTCTTCATAAAATGGCGTATAACCACATAAGCCTGGACTTGAAATCCTTTAGATTTCATCTTGGAGCCACATCGCGTCTGTGCCAACATCGTACTTCACATTTCGTTGTCTTTAACTTTTCCTTAGCGTTTATCTTTTAAAACTTGCGATGTGCGATCCATTTTGGTCAACTGCATCAATAAGAAGTCATGATCTTCCTTCAAAACCTCATACTAATTTATCAATATTACTTGCTATGTTTGTAGCTAAGTAACAATATATGCAAGCTAATGACTTCTTGATGAAGCATATAAACATTCTTCTTCTCTAGAGAATAGGTAGAAACATCATCAATTTTGTTATACAGAGAAGAGAACATTTTCCACACCTCAATAGTCTTATCGTTAGTTGCTATATGTACCAATAAGCTATCTAAGACAACTTTCCCAATGAGACCTCTTGCTCTTTTTCAACATCCCTCCAATTCAATGTACAAAATTCCACCTCAATCTGAGAAACTACATATGGGAGATTTAAGGAGGGACATGAAATAATGAAGATGTATGGGGCGATGCGAACGACATCCTTTGCATGATTATGAAACAATGTTATTAACATATGTTTCATGGTTAGGTTTGGTGGATTAAATAAGATCCTTTTCATAGGATAGGGTGGATGGAACATTTCACATTAATTACTTGAACCCCAACATTTTCAAGAAAGGCTTTATTTGCTTGCAAATCTCCAAAAGAGTTGTGGATCAAGGAGTGTTGAAGAAGCAAAACTTAGAAAAAAGGGGGAAGTAGAGTTGAATCCAAAAGAAAATGGAAATCAAAGATGATTTAATGAAACTAGTATCTAAAACCATATGTTGAATGGTGTTTTTGAAATCACCCACAAGGTTCAAATTAGAAAAAAGGGGGAAGTAGAGTTGAATCCAAAAGAAAATGGAAATCAAAGATGATTTAATGAAACTAGTATCTAAAACCATATGTTGAATGGTGTTTTTGAAATCACCCACAAGGTTCAAATTTTGTACACTAACAAGAAATGACCAAATTGACAACCAATGCGACAATATAAACTTCAACTTGATTTTTGATAATAATACCAAAATTCCATAAATATATAATTTAAAAGTTTCTTTTGAATAATAAATGTCCCTCCTAAATGTGCCAAAAAAATGAGCTCAAATGACAACATAAACTTCAACTTGATTTTAGATAATAATACTAAAATTTCATAAATATATAATTCGAATGTTTTTTTTGAATAATAAATGTGGCCAAAAATTGATCTCAAATAACAGTATAAACTCCAACTTGATTTTAGATAATAATACCAAAATTCCATAAATATAAATATTTATTTTCAATAATAAATACCCCTCCCAAATCTGGGCAAAAATTGAGCTCAAATGACATAAAAGTTAAATATTTCAGGAATATGTTTCAATATCACATACATGTACGATTTTTAAATATAGAATGTCATATTTACTTTTATATTAAAAAAAAAACCTGATTGTTCTTAAATTACAATCACTCGAACACCACTTATTGATGGGTAAAATGCGAAGTCCCACACCTTCAATGACTTCATACATTCGTGATATCCCTCGTGTACCGGGTGGGTCTTATGGTAATGGACATTTTTGTGTTCTTACAAACGGTTTGTTCTATCTGGTTTTTAGGGCTGTACATTGTATTTCTCGTGCATTTGGATATCGGGAGTCATCGAACCTTTTATATATAAACGCTTTTTGAATTTTTTATTCATAACTAATTTTTTTATTATAAAACGTTTTAGTTTATTGTTTTTAATTTTTTTTTATATATTTTAATAATTTTTTTCAAAATATTATTTAGATTCATTGAAATCATAAGTTTCAGTTAATTTTTACAAGATTTTTTTACATATTAAATTTATTTATACATTATTAAGAATTTAGTTTTTGTAATCCATAAATTATATATAAAATATATCTATAAAAATCGCATTCAAATATATACAATTAAAAACTTATTTTAAATAATTAATAATAAAAATAAAAAATAAAAATAAAAATTCAATAAAAGGTCTAAAATATATTTATAAAATTAAATATAACATTTAATTAGAATTTACATTATTATTTAAAATATAAAAAATAAATATAAAATTAAATTTCATGTTATTACCAAAATTAATCATTTAGATGGCCTACTATGTTCACAAGTAAACGTAGACAAATGCATCTAGATGACTTTTTATGGTTTATAGATTTGTTGGAATTTCCCATCCAAAAAGACTCCGCGGCATCGGTCTCGCTCTTGGTATATCAAATCTATACCCGATTATATAGATTTGATATTTATTATATAGATTGGTTGGAATCATAAATTTAAATTATTTTGTATAAAAATTTTTAATAGGTTGAATTTATATATACAAGTAAAAATTTATTTTAAACCATAAATAATAAAAAATGGAAAAATTATAAGATTTTAGTTTAAAAATTTTAAAATATATAATAATTAGACCAAAACAATCATATGATGATGATAGTCATTATTAAGACCAATGTAATCTATTCTACATTGAAAAAGGAGAAGAGAAAGAATCTAAATTTGATTCTTCAAACAAATATATCTAAAAGACTTTTTTTTATAGTTTATAAATATTAAAACAAAAAACAACTATAATGACTGTTACTAAATATAATGACTGTCACTAAAACCAAACCCAATACCGTGATCAGAAAAAGAATCTCAATTTGATTCTTCAAACTCTTAGAGAAATACAGCTCAACGACTTTTTATAGTTTATGAATATTTCTTAATTTATTGCGAGCTGATCTACTTTGGCAAAGGCCGCCCTTCACTTTTTGTAGTCTCGTTCATCTGTTCTTTGGTCATACTTCCAGTTCCTTTCTACCCCAAGATTTTCCCTGGTTTTCTTTATGTTCGCTCATACGCTTCACTGGTTTCTACGGCAAGATTTCCTGCGCAATATTTTCAGTGTTTTCTGCGTAATTCGTGAATTTGTAGTGGAATTAATGGATATTTTCCGCAATATTCCAGAAGAAATCGGTCGAGAGTGCTTGCTCAGAGTCTCTTACAAGTCACATGATAACCTTAAAGCTGTTTGCAGAAGCTGGGAGGCTATGGTGAACAGCCCGCGGTTCTACGAGGACAGAAAGATCTGTGGGACTAGCGAGCAGTTTATATGTTTGATTCAGGCAATTCCTAAGTGGCAGGCCACCGGGGCTTATGGGTTGACTCTATATGACCCTCTGCAGGGCGCTTGGGATCGGCTTCCTTCAATTCCCCAATTTTCTGATGGGATTCCCCTCTTCTGTGAGTGCGTTTGGGTAGATCAGAAGCTAGTTTTGATTGGGGGATGGAATCCCTCCCGCTGGGAGGCAATGAAATCTGTGTTTATCTATGATTTCAGGACGGGTAAATGGCGCCGCGGAGCAGATATGGCGAGGGTTCGATCCTTCTTCGCCTGCTCTGTTTCTCCCAGTGGGCTTATCTACGTCTCCGGAGGACACGACAGTGATAAAAATGCTCTGCGGGCTGCAGAAAAATACGATGTTAAACATGACAAGTGGGAGGCTCTGCCTCCTATGAACCAAGAGCGAGACCGATGCCGCGGAGTCTTTTTGGATGGGAAGTTCAGTGTGATAAGCGGGTATTTAACAGAGTCGCAGGGTCGAATCCAGAAGAGTGGGGAAGTATTCGATGATGATACAGGCGTTTGGAGCAGAGTGGACGATATGTGGAATATTGGGGTATGTCCGAGGTCGTGCTTAGTTGCGTGGGGGCACTTGTATTTATTCCATAACCAACGGATGATGCGATATAACGGTAAGGAGAACGTCTGGGAAGTGGCGGCAACTCTTCCTGAAAGTATGGACGTTGCTACCTGCGCTACAGTGTGGCGTGACAAGATATTTGTGAGTGGCTCCACCAGCCGTTGGGGTGAGCAGGTGTTCTACATGTTGAACAGCCATGGTAAGTGGGTTCCCGTTGAAAGGCCACATGATTTTGTGGGATTTGTTCAGAATGCTATAACTGTGCAGATGTGACCATGTTCTGCTCCGTGCAGAATAAAAAGTCTCGCTTAAAACCAACTCTCCATAATATAAGCGTGAATTATGTGGAAATACCTATGCAAGTTTCACTACTTTATAGTTGCACATGGCGCGATTCTGCGTGGGAAATGAGTGGGATTTACGGAAATAATTATATTTATACCGTTACCATTCATCTAATGATTGCAAACTGCAACTTACCAGGATGTATTTTGTATATTTTATTTATTTTGTATCCATGTGAAGAAGGTACCAGGATGTATTTTGTATATTTTATTTATTTTGTATCCATGTGGAGAAGGCTTTGGGTTCATTTGAAAATGGCACTTACCAGAAATATATTTGATGTATTTTGTATATTTTATTTATTGTGTATCCATGTGGAGAAGGTTTTGGGTTCATTTGAAAATGACATATTTGATTTGATTTTTTTGGAATGCTGTAATATTTTTTTTAATTGTGGTTTTATTATTATTATTATTTAATTTAATTTTTTTTAATAATTTGATTGTTAAGTTTATTAAGAAATACATACTTGATTTTTTTGTAATTTTTTAAGAGAAAACACATGCTCTTAACCATACAATAATTAGTTCAAATTATTATTTTGACCATACATTTGAAATTTTTTGAAATTTATAATGTCAACTTTGAGTTTTATATAAAAAATTTGCACAATGACAACACAATGAATTACCATACGTACAAGACAAACCCTTTTATATTATAGAAATTATTTATTGATTGAATGAATTTACTGGTAAGTGTTGTATTTTGGAAGTCATATTTATTATACTCTTAACTAAATTATTTATTAATTAAATAAATTTACTGATAAGTGTTGTATTTTCTAGTTAGTATTTACTATACCGCGTTCTTTTTATGAGATTGGGTGGGCAAACACTGTTTGCCCCACCCAATTAAAGAGCTTCCTGATCGCCCTTCTAACTAATTATATATTGACATTTGGCGATAGAGTATTGGGTGAGTAAGTTAAAGTCAATTTGTCGTTCCATTCCTGGATTTCCTTCCATTAAATTTAAATGGATTGTCAGGTTTCTTGTAGATGCATTTAATTATACAAATCACTTTTTGGGATCCATATTTGGACAATATGAGGAAGCTTGTAAGGATCCTTTGAATGACATAGTTGTACCTGAAGGTTATGAGGAACACATTCGTCCACTTCTCGAGCAACAAGTTAAAATTTCAAGATTGTGAATTAAAAGGCTTAAATTATTATTCCAGGATATTTTTATGTACGTATTATATTTTCTATCTTATTATTGAATAATTTGACGTCAGTGGATGGTTTTTGAGTTACTATTGTTTGATAATCATACTACTTGAGTACAACATGAAGGTGGGTCCCTTGTCCCATGAACAAAAGGGTCTCATACGTCAATTTGGTGTCTGGCTTGGCTGTGACCTTAAAACTTTATTATTATTATTATTATTATTATTATTATTATTATTATTATTATCAATGACTTATGTCTCTAGTACCTGATTTGTCATCTTATTTATGGTGTAGCCTGTTAGCCACACACTACAGGAAGGTAACTTTCATAATTGTAATTTGGGTTTGATTCCTAGAGTGTAACAAGGTCGTATAGTTAGTTGTTTTCCTCCTTAGTTTAATTATTGATCTTTGAAAGATATAACACAATTATTTATGACATATATTTGGATGGTTAATTCTACTTTAATGTACTAGAAGTTAAAAAAAAAAATCATTAATAAAATAATGAAAGCGATCTCAACATTCTTGTTATCATATTCTTACATTTAATATAACTACTTCAACCTAAAAAAAACTAAGATGTGCTTTTACTACCCAGGTGGAATTCTCCTTAAAACAAATATTATCAATGTCCCAAAGTCAAAATGGAAATTTTGTTTCAAAAATATCTCGTATCCGAAACATAAAACAAATAACATTCCAAGATTATAATGTAAATATTGTTCTAAATAACTTTATTCTTCTGAAATATGTTATATAATTTATTGGTAAAATTATTAAAATTATCTGGAACATAAAAACAAATATCATTCCAAAGTTATAATGTAAATATTGTTCTAAATAAATTTAATCTTGTGAAATATGTTATATAATTTATTGGTAAAATTACTAAAATTAATTTATTTTCATTTTTAATAATTATATTGAAAATGTTATATAATTTATAAAGAAGATTTATTGTTATAATACCTAACATTATCTAAAAAAATTAAAAAATAATAACACCAAATTCCATATCATTATCACAATGATATTTGAAATTAAATGGATCCTTTCTCTCTAGCTCTACGTCACCCCACGACCAAAGCAACAAAAGCCATCTATCTATTTGCAACAGAAATTATTTTGCACGTGAGGCTGAATTGAAAACGTAAAACATAGAAAGCACCGGAGGATACAACATATTTATTATAGTAGAGTTTTGGTCATCGTTCCTCATAAATTAGAAAAAGCTAGAAAACAACAAGAATATTAAATTACATTAACAAATTAAGATATCTACAAAAAGAAAAACAACCTCACATGAAATATGTACTCTTAATTGAAGTGCTAGACAAAACTTGCAACCTCGAACATCGGCAGGCAGAGTACGAGGAGGTGCTTTGACGTTTTAAAAAACAACCTCACATGAAATATGTACTCTTAATTGAAGTGCTAGACAAAACTTGCAACCTCGAACATCGGCAGGCAGAGTACGAGGAGGTGCTTTGACGTTTTAAAATATGAAACGTCCACAGAAATGTACAGGGAGGGGTAATATGAGGAGTTTGCCACCTTGGGCGGCAACATAGCTGCTGACAAAAATATAAGGCAAGCATGTTCATATGTGGATAACATAATTTTTAATATTTAGATTAAATTACTTGAACACCTTTAATATACAAGTCACACAGTTTCAACTTAGAATTAATTTATATAAATAATCACTACATTGATTATCATTTAGATTAAATTACTTGAACACTTTTAATATACAAGTCACACAGTTTCAACTTAGAATTAATTTATATAAATAATCACTACATTGATTTCAAAATTATTAAATTGGTTGATATAAAAATATGTTTTATAATTATAATTTTGATATTATTATTTTTATATAGTTGATGTGTTTTTATAGATTTATAAATTTTGGTTTTGATTTTCAAATAATTATTTAAATAATGATATGGATAATATCTATTAAAATCATACTTCGACGTCTTTGAGGTTAGGCTTCTTTCGGGGTTAGACATCGTGTGTATGGCTCATTGAGATTTTCAGATCTTAGATGCAATGGGTTCATGTGTGTGGACGCATGAGTTTGTGAATATATATTATTAAAATCATTTTTTTTAATTAAACAAAAGTCAAGCAATTATTATGCTTGTTTTAAATTTTTTATTTTTGTGTTTAGAAATTTTAAAGAAAATATTTGTAAATCATCACTATTTTGTTGCAATTTACATGTTCTAATTCATTACAATATGAGGTACAAGTCATTATATTAAAACTCATCAGGTCACTTGTGATAATTCAGCTTCAGTGAGAAGGGTCTTAATTATTCCTCCTAAACATGGAAGATAAACCTAATTGACATATAACTAATTCAAACTTATTTCAGTTTTAAATTTATTAAAAATATCTAATTACAATTTTTAATATTTAAATAATCAAATTTAAAATAAGTTTAAACTAATTTATTTATTATGATACTTTAACATTTTTATATTACTTTTTATTTTCAAGATATTTATGCTTTTACCTTTATAAAAATCAAATTTATTTAAAAAAATTAAATCTTTTTTATCTAATATTACTTTATATTTACGCTGTAAAGTGTCCCTCTTTGAAAAGAACTCCCTTGCTACTTGTGCCATTGTGACCGTTGATTTGGATGTTAGACGATTGAAATACTATCTACCTTAGGATTGAATATTGTTATTAATCAGTTACAAAAATAATAGAAATAAGAAGAACCTCCTCCAAACAATTGCATTGTGGACATGAAATTGGAAGAAAGGTCAGGAAAAATGTCTTTGCATGTTCACTGTCATTAAGCTAAGGGCATTGGCTCCTGGACACCATTACCAAACTTAGATTTGACATCTTTTGCAAAGAAATGCGAGTGGTACGCCTCTTATTTTCCTTCATTCCTTTGTTCCTTTACAAGGGTTTGAAAGAGTATTTCAATCAATTTTATTAGATTGTTGCATTTTGTTTGGTTAATGAACATATTCATGAATTCACAAGTGTTGGAGGTGTTAATACATGGAGATTGGGCATTGTTTGAGAAGCACCTGGATCTAGAGAGCTGACGCCAAATTTTTAATCATGCGACTCATTAAAGAGCGCCTGCAGAAATCCAGCACTGGCACGGGATTTGGAGATGATATGATGGGGATTCTGTTATCAGAAATGAAAATAGAAGGTGATATGCCCTGTAGGAGCAGCAAAGGGTTAAAGAATTGCATAACAATTCAAGACGTGGTGGACGAATGCAAGACACTGTTGATAGCAGGGCAGGAAACAACCGAACTGTCATTGATGTGGAAACTGATGTTATTAGCATTGAATCCCTCAGGGAAGAACAGAGTTAGAGACGAGGTTATGGAGATCACCAGAGGAGCTCATCATCCAGACAACAACATGCTTGCCAGAATGAAGACTGTAATTTCTATTCCTAGTTATTCATGACTTTTTTTGATGGATTTTATATATTGGAGTTGATCATCACAACTCATGTGGGATTAATTTGTGTGCTGATAACTGTTGTTTTGAAGGAGTCCATGAGGTTGTACCCCCCAGTTTCTTACACAGTCAGATAGGCCGAGCAATATGTACAGCTGGGGAGCACCCTTGTAATACCGAAATGAATGTCTATGTTCATCAACATAGTGGGCATGCATGCAGATCCTGATATATGGGGAGAAGATGATGTGTACGAATTCAACCCAAAAATTTCCACGTGATGAGCAACAGAAAGAGGAAGAGCGGTGGATTCATTCCATTTGGGTTTGGGGGAAGATTTTTCCCCGGTGAGAAGCTCGCTCACATGGAGCAGAACGTCATAATTAGCATGATATTGTCCAAATTTTCCTTCTCTTTATCACCCAATTACAATCACTCTCCCACTTCTCCATTAAGCATCATGCCCTCTAATGGAATGTAGTTAATTTTTCACAAAATATAAGCACCCGAATCCCCTTTCTTGCATGAAAATCAATAAAAGGTTACATATGCTCTGCATGCCACTGTAAAGTCTCCATAACTTCCTCTTCTGTTGCAATAGCAATCTTCCCCTTCAAATTTATGTACTTTAGCATTAAAATGGGGGTTTGGCTATGGTTCAAAGTAGATCAGTGGTAAACGGTTGGACTACGGTTCAAGGTATATCAGTGGTGTTTATCACTGGTTTGGATTTGATTTGAGTGTGCAGCTTTATTTGACAAATATGGACAACGTTAGCTTATTTTAGGTTCAAGCGAAATTTAATTTGTGCAACTTTATCTGACAAATATGGACCACGTTTCCTTATTTTAGGTTCAAACGAAATTTGTGTCCAGAATTTCCAGAGTGATCTTTTCTTTCAGTAAGTGGGTCACCACTCATAATTGACGCGCAAAGTGGAAGTAAAGAAAAAACAAGTTGTCATGTATATGAAAGGTCATTCATAAATAGAAGAATATTGAGGTAAAATAGTCAATTTAATATGAGTTGTCCAATCAATAAAAGTATTTATAGGTAGATGAAGTATTAGTAAATTTTCATTAACTAAACTATATTATTATTATTAATATATATATCAAATTTTTAATTAGGAGGATTCACCCCTATTTTAATATGCAAATTCTTATTTTTTAAATAAGATTTGTTACAATACTACGAACCAATACCATGGTTTATTAATTAGACATGCCCAAAAAACATAGCAAGTGTTTTATGATGGTGGTTTAGAGTTATTGTGATATTTGTTGGGGTTATACCTCATTCACAATCTAAGCATCCCAAGTGCACCTACAATTTTGCAAATCGGTTCCATTTTATACGTCTTCCAAGTGGCCCATAGTGCATAATCAGACATTTAGACGAAGAGCCTGCGTAGGTTATAAAAAAACCAATTTTTTTATCCAAACAATTCTCCTTGAACCTGTAATTTATTTTAAATAAAATAATTCATATTTATAAGTTAAATATTCAATTAAATCACATAACATATCACATAGTTTTTCTTCTATACTACTCTTTCCTATGTTACCGCTTTACAATGTTTTCTTTGCAACATATGGTGCAATTGCTAGTATTAATTTTAATTCTATGATATTTTTATTTATTTTTTTGCTTTCATATTGTGCATATATGTAACGTCCCTTCGACACTCGTAAAATAATTTTAGTTATTGTATGTAATGCACCTACCTTAGAAGCTTCAGTAAAAATGCTAAAATTACGAGTATAAATTTTATTACTGTTTCTACCAAGAAAACTTAGAATCAAGATTCGGTTTGATGTAAAACGAACTCAAGATAACCATGCATTGATTATTGCTATAGGCTAGTGATTCAAAAAGCTCAGATCCTTGGTCCATTTCCATAATTATCGATAATGATATGAAAGTGGAGAACAATGAAGGTCATGTAAATCATCAGGTTAGACAAGTCTCGGAAAGGAGAAATTCCCCAAGTCCGCACAGGTATCACTACCACTAGTGTGTTGAAAGGCGAACTGCAAGGGAGACAACCGAGTGGGAGAGAACTTGGATTGAGGGTTTATTGAAATGGGTTTTGTCTTAATGAAAAATAGAAGCATTCCCATGAGCTTTGACAACTACAGTTGTCTCTTGTAGTTCTGCATAAATGCCAGAAAGTTTGCATAGGGAAGACAGGTTCATGCCCATATGAATCATAAGGGATTCTAACTCAACACTCTTATACAGATTCACGTTATTGAAATGTAGGCAAAGTTTGGTAAGCCGATACTTGAAGCCAATGTAATCATGAAAGATTCTCAAAAGTTGAACACAGACAATGCAGAAAGAAACCGCCTCCTTGTGTAGAATGGAGTGATAGAGTTTCTCCAAGTAGGGACTGAAGTATGCTCCCGTGGCAAACAATGAAAGCACGATTTGGTATTTTAAAATGCACAAACTTCCACGACAAGGAAAAAAATCGGGAAATGAATAGTTTATTCTTCAAAAAAAAAAAAAGATAAGTAATCATGCTATGTTTCTTAAATCTTTGGCATAATTAGTGCACATAAAATATAAATTCATAAGGCTATTTTCCTAAAAATAATTTAGTAGTTTAATTCATGAAAATATTTTATGAGTTTGAAAAGGAATTTAGTAGTTAAAACTCGGGAATATATTTCATGAATATTTGGCATAATTACTGCACATAAAATATAAATTCATAAGGTTATTTTCCTAAAAATAATTTAGTAGTTTAATTCATGAAAATATTTCATGAGTTTGAAAAGGAATTTAGTAGATTAAAAACGTGAAGATATTTCATGAGTTTGAAAAGGAATTTAGTAGATTAAATTCGTGAATATATTTTATGAGTTTGAAGATAAGTTAATGAGTTGTTCTTCCAAGAGAAGTCAGGAATAACTCATGTTAGTTTTTCATGCAAGAAAAGAATAACTATTTCTTTGGGAAAACTTAACCATTTCTTTGTGAAACTTCATGTTGATCTCTTTTTCTTGAGAAGATGATGTGCATTGAAATAAACGTAATTGGGTTAGGAAAAACACATGTTGCATGCACCAAGTGGGTACTTATTGCAATATAGAAAATATGTTTTTTCATAGGGAAATTTATTAAGTTAATCTTCTTGGAAAGAATAATCTCTTGAAAAGATTATCAGGCTAGATGAATTGACAATAGTTGAAGACAATAGAACTCTAGAGAAGAAAATATGTGTTGTGCACATTAATAAAGGCTATTATAATAAGCTCTTGCATGGACAAATAATTTTCATTGTGTTATACAAATATCTTCTTGCATGGATAGAAGAAATATTGAGCTATGTTTCTTTAGGAAAAATTATATGTGAGTACTGTATGCTATCATAACTATTGTGTTAGTTCCTTTTGGAATAAGATCATGTATATGCATGCAAGATTTGTATTATCTTTCATTGGAAAGAATATACATTTGTATGTGGGAAATGTTAACATGTTTAGTTAGCCTACATTGGGAAATATTATTTGGAAAAGAAGATGGATTACATGCATAAAACCCATATTAATGTGTTGGTTTCCTTGGAATATATATATGGGTAATGTTAGTATAATATTTGAAATAGAAGACATGTATTTGTATGCTTTGCTGTAAACATGTGTTTGGATACTCTGTTGTGTTAAGCATTCCTTTGGGAAGACTCTTTTGGAAACTATATACATTGGCATGCATAGGAACAACATTTGTTGTGTTAGCTTTCTTTACATGCACCAAAAGTAATAGCTTAAGGGTTAGTTATTTTGATTAAATTTATGTAAATTGCATGAACGAAGATCGTAACTGATGTATCAGTTTCTTTTAGAGAATAGCTATTGTTTTGCAGGAATGTGTGTTTATGCGAGGGAAATATTAGTTAATGTGATTGCTTATAACTAGCACATATGCAATGTTGTTAAAGAAAGCATGTCAAGATATTTTACTTGCATGTCATGAATGTACATGAGCAAATGGAGAAGCATCACTAGTATAGATTTATGAATGGGTTGATTAATACTTTATGAATCTTGACATCAATGTATGTTGAAGAAAACATTAGCATGAAATGATGGTGACTCGTACAAATGAAATATTATGCTTAACATGGTGGCAGGTGAATGATTAAAGGTTCATGCAGATGAATGCGAGCTGCGGGATGGTCCATTGTACGATGGTCCATTGTAGGTACATCCATGCCACCGATATATGAATATATGAATATTAGTGGGTAAATGCTATCATAATTATTATAATGGCTTTAAGATAGATATTTGTATATTTCCTTGTAAGATTTATAACAATGGTTAAGAGATGACTGCCCTTATAAGCCATTGAGTGAGGGGTGAACACCCCCACGAGCGTTTAGTAAAAAAAATAAACATTTGTTGGTTTTCACCCTACAGGTTTTCCAGGGTATATCGATGTTTAATTATGTGATTGATTATTGTGTCAGATTGATGATGATGATTCCTTGCTTGTTGGGATGTTCATAATGTCAATTATGTGGTTAATTAATTTGGTTAAAGGAATCATGAAATGGATGTAAGGTTACATCATATAGTTTATGTTAATAGACCACAAGAATGGTTGTTAATGGTTATGCAACATTACTATTCCTCTACTAAAGTTACTCTATGAACTCATGAACATTCTATCTAATGATTAGTGAGGAATCTTGAATAGTGATTTGGATAGTTACCCATGGGTAATTTATATAAAAAATTTCTAACTCTTTCCATTTCCATCTGAGGATATCCAGGTATGTTACAATATATTTTTAAATTTTAAATTTTAAAATTATTGTAGGTTATTAATCTTATATACACAATATTATTATTCATTTTATACATATTATATTTGAAATCTTATATTACTATATTTTTTATTTATTAACTCAATTGTAAATTAACATATTTCATAATAATAATAATAATAAACTTATTGATAAATAAAAATAATTTTAAATTATGTCTTTGGGATCTTGGTTAAATCGTGATGAGACGGGTTGTTATAGCAATCATTACAGGTTCAATTCCCTTCATAAGATTTAAATAATAACGAATAGAAACCAAAAACTCATCTTACCAAATACACTTCATTTAATTTGATTAATATTACATTATAGTATAATTCTCGTCCATACTATACACTACATTTCACTATTTTCAATCGAAAAAAAATTGATTAGAAATATAATATATGGAATTTGTTTTTTTTAACTGAAATTTGTAATTTAAAATATCAATTTTTTTCACAAATTTGAATTAAGATGAATTTAAACTCTATTTGTATTTATATATTATTTTAATATTTTAATAATAAAAAATTGTTATATAATTTTAAAAATAATTTTCTTATTAAAATATATCTGTATACAACTGCTTTTCAAGTTAGTGCAAATTTATTATAATATTTGTTTTCCCCCCTCTTTTCAACCATTTATCATATTAGTCACTCCTATATCACAACTTTGTCTAATTTTTTATTTAATTAATTGAATTTTTTGTTTCATATATTTTCTTCCAACATATTATATTAATTGTTTTTTTATTTTTTTTTGTAAACTTCATATAACTATAATCATATGGTTGTTTTTTAATTTTTTTGTAAACTTATTATAACTAAAAAAATACAAAAGGGAGTGATATTGCCACTAGGTAGTTCTTCTTTAATTTTTTAAAATGTATAAATAGATTTAAATGTTGAATTTTTTTATGTATTTGAATTATGTAAATTTCATCATTAATTCTACCAAATTTTAATTAATATATAAAGAAAATTGACCAAAAAAATCAAATAAAACTACCAAAATTAAAAGATTTAGATTAAGTTTTGTTTTGGAGATGAGTATTTTTTAATTATTCTTATTCCTATGTTACATGACTTCTTATTTTTATCGCTAATATTTTTATATCTAAATTATATGACTTTTTTTATTTAGAAATATAATTTAATGAGTTGTTTTTTGTTGGGATTAGTGTAAATTTGTCAATATGATTTTTGGTGAGAAATTAATAAAATTACATTTTTAAATAAATTTAACACTTTAAAAAAATTACCATACAAAATTAACAATTTAAAAATATACATTTTACCAAACCGAAAAACACAACTAGTTAGACCGGACTTGTTCAAGCCGTCTTGATACACTGGATAAAGGGTAAATGGATAAGGTGCCTTGTGCAATAATGCAGGGAACAACGGCAAAAGAAGTCATTTTTCAAAATTTCTCAACAATTATACATTTAAAACATGGAAAGGCTAGTGGGAGTGAGCGGGACCCATGTTCCAAAGGACAATAAACAGGTCACAAGCTCGTACAAAAGAAATTTGATCGTACTCTGGATATAGTATAGAGGAGGAAGAAAAAATGAATATGGTAATTGCGTGCAGCCGTGGATGTCGGCCGAAGGATGTGACTCTTGGGAAATGATTGTTTGTTAAGGTAAAGAATATATAAAATACGCTCAACGATGTGAACAACCCAAAGCACAAGCTAGCAATATAAAGTTATGACACATGTGGCAGGTAGGAGAGTAGGATGATGTACTTTTCCTACTCTCCTACTTTTGGATGTTCGAGGAGTCTTTGATTTTTTGCATATCATGAATTACTAAAATGGTTTATAATTTTTTTATAAAGGTCAAAGTTGAGTGTTGTTTTATATTTATTAAAAAAATATGGTTATTATTAAAGTAAATAATAATGATAAGGATGATGGCTGAATATCCACCAAAATCAATATGGTTTATCAAATTTTAAGAAAGAAAGTTATTATTTGATATAATAAGTTAAGAAAACAGATGTAAGGGCTCCGTAATCTAAGAGAAAGTGATTTTTATCTTCAATTTTCTTAGTTTCTCAAAGGGGCAAATTCTTTGTCCCAAGTATTTTCGGAATAGACCAACGCCCATGAGAATTAGTTCTTTATCTTTGCAATTCATTTTCTTTTTAGCATTGGTCAAGACGGAAATATAATTCTAATTAGCAATAATTTAAATTTAATTGATTAAGTTTTTATTTAAATAAAATGTAAAATAAATATAAAATTAATTAATTATTTTTTCTAAATAATAATTTTTTTTGTAAGTAAGATAGCTTATATTATAAGAAGAAAACAATATTTACAATAGAGACTGGTAAGTTCGAGCTAGATGCTCCAACACCATGAAAGCAAAACAAGCTTTGACTGCCTTGGAGTGACCTTTTTTACAATGTTCGGAGTAGTAGAGAGCGGTAACAAAATTTACACTGCTGGATTCCATATTAAATCGAGAAGTTAACATAGTAGACTTAGCAGAGAAAGCCAAACAAAGCAGAGAGAACATAACCATAAATAAAAGAAACACCTCCCATAGTCATCGACAGAGCCCAGGAGCTACTAATTGCCCTCTGTCGGCTCTTCATCCAAGCTGATAGACAACTCTTGAGTGTTGCCTTCTTGAGTAGATGTAGCCACAGGGCCACTAGAGGAGGCGCCAACTGCTTCCTTGTTGACATTGGGCGAGAGTCCACCGGCGGGGGAGAATTTTCTCAACATGGAGAAATGGTGGGTGTCCTTGGTGACAAATCGGCAGTGGTGCATTGCTTCAACATATACAACAAACTTGTCCGTGAGCATGTCAATTTTGTTCTCCAATTTTGTCCCAAAGTATTTTCGGAATACACTGCATTTAAGACAAACAGTGCGTTGGACGGATGATTAGTGATGCCTTTTGGTACATTTATGAGACTGATGAATGAGGTTTTATAATAATATGCAGGAAACTTTGTGATAGTCTATCTTGATGACATTCTAATTTTCAGTCAAAGTAAGGAGGAGCATTTGGAGCATATTAAGCTAGTTTTAAAGACTTTGCAAAAGGAGAAACTGCTGATAAATTTTAAGAAGTGTAGTTTCATGAAGATAGCTCGTTTACTTGGGATTTGTAGTCTCAGAAGAAGGTTTGAAGATGGACCCAGGAAAGATCCAAGCGATTCTGAATTGGCCAATTCCAAGAAGTGTGTTTGAGGTAAGAAGTTTTCATGGTCTTGTAAGTTTTTGCCTATTCCTCCATGAAGGTTTATGTTTAATAAGTTTAGCATCATTGAGATGATTGTCAAACAATTTTCTGACAAAAAATTCCACCATCGAGTCAGGGAGGGCTTGAGGTCCCCATACTTTTGATGCACCCAATGAAAAATTCATATACTCCGAAGAAACCCTAAGCAACTCGATTAACAAGATATTCATTGTTTACCTGTAACCCATTTGAAGAACTGCCTAAGAAATGGGTTGGAAATCAAATGCTCTGTAAAAGTAAAGTACCTTTTTTACCAATAAAATGCAACAGTAAAAGCCTAGTGCTGCAGAAATTTCAGAGAGCACAATCTTGAACTCTGCGTAACTCTGACCCTTGTAGCCGAGCTTATTTTTCTCGATACTGCATTATATTATAATAAAATATATCCTTAGCAAAACAGGCTCTTTCCCTTGCTGGCTACAGTTTATGCCTTCTAATTTGTGGGTGAATGGATGAAATGGCTATACTTGGATGTAACAAAATGTTTGGAAGAAAAGGATTTCTCAACATTGGATGAAGAACATGCATGCACTACTGGGTTAAATTCATTGACAACATCAGTGACTGCGGATAGCATTGAAGATTGTCGTAAGCTTTGTGGTGGTCATGGGTACTTGTGCAGTAAGGGGCTTCCAGAGCTGTTTGTTTTATATGTTCCTGCGTGCACATATGAAGGAGATAACACAATTCTGCTTCTACAGGTAGCAAGATTCTTGATGAAGACAATCCAACAACTGAGATCAAAGAGGCATGTGGGCACTGCAACATATTTGGGCAAGCTGGAATATTTGTTGGAGAATAACTACACTGTTTCTAAAACTGAGGATTGGCTGAAGCCTTTAGTTGTGTTGGAGGCATTTGAAGTGAAGTCAGCAAGGCTTGCTGCAAATTGTGCATTACAAGTCAGCCAAGCATCCAGTCCAGAAGCAGGTTTCAGTGAACTATCTAGCGAGCTGGAAAATGCAGCAAAAGCTCATTGCGAGTTGATAGTTGTTTCAAAATTTATAGAGAAAATACAACAAGACATTCCAAGAGAAGGAGTCAAACATCAGCTTGAGTTGTTATGCAGTGTATATGCACTATCATTGCTGCACAACCATCTTGGTGATTTCCTTTCCACTGGTTACCTTGATAGTGAGCAATCAGCACTCGTAACTGATCATTTACGTGCACTTTACTCGCAGGTTCGTCCAAATGTTGTGGCTCTTGTACATGCATTTAATTATACAGATCACTTTTTGGGATCTATACTTGGACGATATGATGAAAATTTCTATCCACATCTATATGAGAAAGCTTTCAAGGATCCTTTAAATGACACAATTGTACCTGAAGGTTACGAGGAAGCCATTCGTCCACTTCTCAAGCAACAACTTAAAATTTCAAGATTGTGAATTAAAAGGTTTAAATTATTATTCTAGGATATATTTATGTACATATGAGTTAGAGACGAGGTTATGGAGATCACCAGAGGAGCTCATCATCTAGACAACAACATACTCGCCAAAATGAAGACTATAATTACTATTCCTAGTTATTCATGACTTTTTTTGATGGATTTTATATATTGGAGTTGATCATCAAAACTCATGTGGGATTAATTTGTGTGCAGATGAATGTTGTTTTGAAGGAGTCCATGAGGTTGTACCCCCTTGGTTTCTTACACAGTCAGACAGGCCGAGAAATACGTACAGCTGGGGAGCACCCTCGTAATACCGAAAGGAATGTCTGTGTTCATCAACATAGTGGGCATGCATGCAGATCCTGATATATGGGGAGAAGATGATGTGTATGAATTCAACCCAGAACATTTCCACGTGATGAGCATTAGAAAGAGGAAGAATGGTGGATTCATTCCATTTGGGTTCGGGGGAAGATTTTTCCCTTGTGAGAAGCTGGCTCACATGGAGCAGAAGGTCATACTTAACATGATATTATCCAAATTTTCCTTCTCTTTATCACACAATTACAATCACTCTCCCACTTATCTATTAAGCATCATGCCCTCTAATGGAATGCAGTTAATTTTTCACAAAATATTTAAGCACATGAATCCCCTTTCTTGCATGAAAATCAAGAAACGGTTACATAGAATATGCTCTGCATGCCGCTGTAAAGTCTCTATAACTTCCTCTTCTGTTGCAATAGCAATCTTCCCCTTCAAATTTATGTACTTTAACATTAAAATGGGGGTTTGGCTGTGGTTCAAAGTAGATCAGTGGTAAAAGGTTGGACTGTGGTTCAAGGTATATCGTGGCGTTTATCACTGGTTTGGATTTGATTTGAGTGTGCAACTTTATCTGATAAATATGGACCTTCAAGCGAAATTTGATTTGAGTGTGCAACTTTATCTGACAAATATGTACCATGTTACCTTATTTTAGGTTCAAGCGAAATTTCTGTCCAGAATTTCCAGAGTGATATTTTCTTTCAGTAAGTGGGTCACCACTCATAAATGATGCACAAAGTGGAAGTAAAGAAAAAAAAAGTTGTCATGTATATGAAAGGCCATTCATAAACAAAAGAATATTGAGGTAAAATAATCAATTTAATATGAGTTGTACAATCAATAAAAGTATTTATAGGTAGATGAGGTATTAGTAAATTTTCATTAACTAAACTATATTATTATTAATAATATATATATCAAATTTTTAATTAGGAAGATTCACCCCTATTTTAATATGCAAATTCTTATTTTTTAAATAATATTTGTTACAATACTACGAACCAATACCATGGTTTATTAATAGGACATGCCCAAAAAACATAACAAGTGTTTTATGATGGTGGTTTAGAGTTATTGTGATATTTTTTGGTGTTATACTTAATTCATAATCTAAGCATCCCAAGTGCACCTACAATTTTGCAAATTGGTTCCATTTTATACTTCAGCCAAGTGGCCCATAGTGCATAATCAGACATTCAAACATCACTACGAAAGGAAGAGCCTACGTAGGTTATAAAAAAACCAATTTTTTTATCCAAACAATTCTCCAAACCTATAATTTATTTTAAATAAAATAATTCATATTATAAGTTAAATATTCAATTAAATCACATAACATATCACATAGTTTTTCCTCTATACTACTCTTTCCTATGTTACTGCTTTACAACGATTCCTTTGCAACATACGGTGCAATTGCTAGTATTAAGTTTAATTCTATGATATTTTTCTTTATTTTTTTGCATTCATATTGTGCATATATGTAACATCCCTTCGACACTCGTAAAATAATTTTAGTGATTGTATGTAATACACCTACCTTAGAAGCTTCGGTAAAAATTCTATAATTACGAGTATAAATTTTATTACCGTTTCTAACAAGAAAAGTTAGAATCAAGATTCGGTTTGATGTAAAACGAACTCTTGATAACCGTGCATTGATTATTGCCATAGGCTAGTGATTCAAAAATCCTAGATCCTTGGTCCATTTCCACGATTACCGATAGTGATATGAAAGTGGAGAACAATGAAGGTCATGTAAATCATCAGGTTTGACAAGTCTCGGAAAGGAGAAATACCCCAAGTCCGCACAGGTATCACTACCACTGGTGTGTTGAATGGCGAATTGCAAGGGAGACAACCGAGTGGGAGAGCGCTTGGATTGAGGGTTTATTGAACCAGGTTTTGGCTTAATGAAAAATATAAGCATTCCCATGAGCTCCGAAAACTACGGTTGTCTCTTGCAGTTCTGCATCGATGTCAGAAAGTTTGCATAGGGAAGACAATTTCATGCCCATATGAATCATAAGGGATTCTAACTTGACACTCTTATATAGATTCACGTTATTGAAATGTAGGCAAAGTCTAGTAAGCCGGTACTTGAAGCCAATGCAATCATGAAAGATTCTCAAAAGTTGAACACGGACAATGTAGAAAGAAACTGCCTCCTTGTGTAGAATGGAGCAATCCAATTTCTCCAAGCAGGGACTAAAGTCTGCTCCTGTGGCAAACAACAAAAGCATGATTTGGTATTTTAAAATGCACAAAATTCCACAACAAGTAAAAAAATTGGGAAATGAATAGTTTATTCTTCAAAAGAAAAAGATAAGTAATCATGCTATGTTTCTTAAATATTTGGCATAATTAGTGCACATAAAATATAAATTCATAAGGTTATTTTCCTAAAAAGAATTTATTAGTTTAATTCATGAAAATATTTCATGAGTTTGAAAAGGAATTTAGTAGTTAAAACTCGTGAATATATTTCATGAATATTTGGTATAATTAGTGCACATAAAATATAAATTCATAAGGTTATTTGCCTAAAAATAATTTAGTAGTTTAATTCATGAGTTTGAAAAGGAATTTAGTAGATTAAACTCGTGAAGATATTTCATGAGTTTGAAAAGGAATTTAGTAGATTAAACTCATGAAGATATTTCATGAGTTTAGGAATTTAGCAAATTAAATTCATGAAGATATTTTATGAGTTTGAAGATAAGTTAATGAGTTTTTCTTCCAAGAGAAGTCAGGAATAACTCATGTTAGTTTTTCATGCAAGAAAAGAATAACCATTTCTTTGGGAAAACTTAACCATTTCTTTGCGAAACTTCATGTTGATTCCTTTTTCTTGAGAAGATGATGTGCATTAAAATAAACTTAATCGTGTTAGGAAAAACACATGTTGCATGCACCAAGTGGATAGTTATTGCAATATATAAAATATGTTTTTTCTTAGGGAAAGTTATTAAGTTAATATTCTTGGAAAGAATAATCTCTTGAAAAGATTGTCTGGCTAGATGAATTGACAATAGTTGAAGACAGTAGAATTCTAGAGAAGAAAATATGTGTTGTGTACATTTAATAAAGGCTATTATAATAAGCTCTTGCATGGACAAATAATTGTCATTGTGTTATCAAATATCTTCTTGCGTGGATAGAAGAAATATTGAGCTATGTTTCTTTAGGAAAAATTATATGTGAGTACTTTATGCTATCATAACTACTATGTTAGTTTCTTTTGGAATAAAATCATGTATACGCATGCAAGATGTGTTATCTTTCATTGGAAAGAATATACATTTGTATGTGGGGAATGTTATCATGTTTAGTTAGCCTACATTGGGAAATATTCTTTGGAAAAGAAGATGGATTACATGCATAAAACCCATATTAAAGTGTTGGTTTCCTTAGAATATATATATATATGGTTAATGTTAGTATAATATTTGAAATAGAAGACATGTATTTGTATGATTTACTGTAAACATGTGTTTGGATACTCTGTTGTGTTAAGCATTCCTTTGGGAAGACTCTTTTGGAAACTATATACATTGGCATGCATAGGAACAACATTTGTTGTGTTAGCTTTCTTTACGTGCACCAAAAGTAATAGCTTAAGGGTTAGTTATTTTGATTAAATTTATGTAAATCGAATGAACGATGATCTTACCAAATACACTTCATTTAATTTTATTAATATTACATTATAGTATAACGAGCATGATCAAATTAAGATTTTGGAAATACTACAAAGGTAGGGCATGCAATATTTGGAATTTGTTTTTTTTTTTTTTTAAATTGAAATTTGTGATTTAAAATATCAAATTTTTTTACAAATTTGAATTAAGATGAATTTAAACTCTATTTGTATTTATATATTATTTTAATATTTTAATAATAAAAAATTATTATATAATTTTAAAATAATTTTCTTATTAAAATACATCTGTATATAACTGTTTTTCAAGTTACTGCAAATTTATTATAATATTTATTTTCCTCTCTCTTTTCAACCATTTATCATACTAGTCACTTCTATATCACAACTTTGCCTATCTTTTTATTTAATTAATTAAATTTCTTGCTTCATATATTTTCTTTCAACATATTATATTAATTGTTTTTTATTTTTTAGTAAACTTATTATAACCATAATCACGTGGTGTTTTTTATTTTTTTAGTAAACTTATTATAACTATAATCACATGGTGGCAACGTGCAAAAAATACAAAAGGCAGTGACATTGCCACTAGGTAGTTCTTGTTTAATTTTTTTTAGATGTATAAATAGATTTAAATGTTGAAATGTTTATGTATTTGGATTATATAAATTTCATAATTCAAACGTGTGATTCTAACAAATTTTAATTAAAATTTAGAGAAAATGGACCAAAAAATCTAATAAAATTGTCAAAATGTCTTGTTTAATTTTTTTTAGATGTATAAATAGATTTAAATGTTGAAATTTTTATGTATTTGGATTATATAAATTTCATAATTCAAATTTGTGATTCTAACAAATTTTAATTAAAATTTAGAGAAAATGGACCAAAAAATCTAATAAAACTGTCAAAATGTAAAAGATTTAGATTACGTTTTGTTTTGGAGATGAGTATTTTTTTATTATTCTTATTTCTATGTTACATGGCTTTTTATTTTTATAGCTAATTATTTTTATATCTAAATTACGACTTTTCTTTAGTTACAACTAGCAATTGCACCATATGTTGCAAAGGAAACACTGTAAAGCAGAAACATAGGAAATGCTAGTGTTAGATTTGCAAGACTATGCTTGGAAGTTAAATTTGTATATAAACATGTATTTCATACTTAATAGCCACTGTAATTATCAAATTACAGTATCAAACATGTATTTCATAGTTAACAGCCCCGTTGGAAATCGGGTAGAGGATATATTCTTTTTATTTGGAAACGCTTGATTTAATTAAAATTAGTAGACGTGTTTCACATTGACATTAGGGTAGAGCCTAAATCGTGGAACCACCATACTCTACACTGATGTAGCCGCCAAGCTTTGATCACATTTGCACCGCTGCCACTAAACTGGAGAGCCAATAGAAATCGCTCAACATGCTGTACATTCAGAGTGTACAATCAGAGGAATAAGTAACCCAGATGTTGTACAGGCTCAACTAACTCCATATTGCAAGAAACATCCTGCTTTTTTCTCTCTCAAATCACCCATACTACTAACTCCATATTGCAAGAAACATCACTCCATATTGCAAGAAACATCATGCTTTTTGCTCTCTCAAATCACCCATGCTACTAACTCCATATTGCAAGAAACATCCCAGTGCTCTGTACCCGAGGTTTTATTGTCGTAAAAGTATAATAAGAAGTTTTTATTTTTTTTTATGGAAATGATTTTTTCATGAAAACTCATATAAATTAAAATAAATGCATAATGTTATCAGTGCACATATATTGTGTATGGAAATTGGGGGATGATTTTGAAATTTTTTTTTAAAGCTGTCAAACTTTAGGATTTTGGGTGCCCAGGGTTTTTGATGGGGTGAATCCATTTCCACCATAAAAAAAATTTATTCAAACACTCCCAAGATCGGATTTCTTGAATTTTTTTTACCCAATACCATTTTTAAATAATAACTATTATAGGTGAATATTAAGCATTAAGGTGTTGTTTATAAGTGAGACTTTTTGAAAAGGTTTTAGGGCTATTTTCTATTTAATTTATCTAGAATCGAGCAGTGATTCATTGAAATCACTAGTTTGATTGGTGAACTCTGCACAATCAAAGTGCCACACGGACTTTTGACGGTGTTGAATCCATATATGTAGTGAATTTTTTTTTATCCAATACCATTTTTAAATAATAATAATTATAGGTGAATATTAAGCATTAAGGTGTTGTTTATAAGTGAGACTTTTTGAAAAGGTTTCAGGGCTATTTTCGATTTAATGAGGGTGTTGAATCCATATATGTAGTGAATTTTTTTTTACCCAATACCATTTTTAAATAATAATAATTATAGGTGAATATTAAGCATTAAGGTGTTGTTTATAAGTGAGACTTTTTGAAAAAGTTTCAGGGCTATTTTCGATTTAATTTGTCTAGAATCGAGCAGTGATTCATTGAAAACTTTTGAGGGTGTTGAATCCATATATGTAGTCAAAAAATTAGTTTTTACCACAAATTTTTTTCCAGAAACTGTGTCATAAATATGCTAAAAAATCTAAAAAGTCTCATATATAAACAACTCCATAAAATAATAATTGATTTTTTATTTTTCTATCATTGAAAAACACATTAAATAAAAAAATTATTAATAAAGTTATGATTCATAAATATTTTAAACTAAATCTTCTACCATCATCTTGAAATGATTTAGTTAAAAAGAATCTATGCAAGACCTGAAATTTCCTTTTTCATAGATATTCACATAAAATTATAAAATTGCATAGTATTGTTTTTAATAGTCATGAAATATACCCTTGCACACAGTTTATCTCAAGAATATCATCAATAACTGTGGAGACCTGCATTCTTAGATTACATAAAAGTGATATTGGACCAGCAGGCTGTAGCTCTCACTGCTATTCACGAATGCAGGATACGTTGGATTTGGTAATGTCACAGAAGAGCTGGAAATCATGAGTATAACATTAGAGATTGTGGGATGGATGCCTGCATCTGCTTGCGTGCACATAAGGGCAATGTGAATGCATCTTATAGCTTCCTCCTGCTGGCATATTTCGGCTAATGTCGAATCAGTCATATCCAGAAGATCCCCTTGCTTGTATGACATCCATGCCTACATAATAATGTCACAGGTTAATGTAGGGTCACTTAAAATCTTTGTTACAACATTCCAATTCTTGCTAATTAATACCACTAAATCATGAAATGGAATCTTACCCACTATAAGAGGGTTTGCATTTCTGGGGGAAAATTTGTGTCCCTGCCTTTTCTTCCACTCACAATCTCAAGGATTAGAACTCCAAAACTATAGACATCAACTTTAACAGAGAGTTGTCCGCTCATTACATACTCTGGCGCCATATAACCTAATTTCATATTACATACTCTGTATATTTCAATCAGTAATTAGGTGTTAATCAGTGATTAGGTATTTATGGAAAAATTTAACTTCGAAAGGGTTATTTGAAATTTTATAATTTTGGATCTATCAAATAACTAATATTCTCAAAATCTACGATTGAGATCAATTCATCAATAAACCAATAGATTGAAATCAATTCAACAATAGACCAATTAGAAACCTATTAGATAAATTTCAATACAACTAACTATAAATATCTTATAGAGAAAAATATTCTTACTATGTCCCTGCAACAACTCTGGTTTGGACATGAGTCTCGCTTTCAGACAAGCAACCTTTCAGGTCCCTTGGCGCAACACCTAAGCAGCTTTACCAGATTTTTGCGCCGAACTTTGGCCAGAAGCTTGACTTCATTCATAAACTCTGGCTTTCCCTGCCTAGATCTTACTGATAACTTCTTCACCGCTATTTCGTTTCCATCACTAGTTTCTCCCTAAAAAAAACCAGGCAGATCAAGAAAAACTTATAAAGAAAGAAGCTTGTCAAGTTTTACAATTTCATTGTTTAAAAGAATAGGTACATACATACATTGTATACAGAGCCGCCAAATTCAACCTCAGCATGCGCTGCCCCTGAGCAAACGAATGAGTTGTGAATGGCGCACTCAGAAGATTCATCTCCAATGTTGTGACCTGACCAGTAACAGTGAAAACGACAGTAAAGGTCTGCCCATGGCGAACAGTAGCAGGGGCCTTCGTGATCTGTGGGCATCTAGGGTTCCAAATATTGGCGAGATATGGAGGCGAGAAAGCTTCTACTCTCAATTCCGTGGGAATGGTTTCGGTGAAAGTATAGAACAGATGAGGATTACTCCCAACAACCAATACACGACCATCGGCTAGCAAATTAGCAGTGGAATGATACATGCGAGGAATCGTAGCGGCTTGCAGGATAGAAAACGTGCGCTGTGCTGGATTGTAAAGCACTGGATTCAAGACGGAGTCTGAACCAAAGGCGAAGCCCTTCAACTAGTTTGATTCGACTGTGTCAAATTCTCATCTGGTTAAAATTGTTTTCTTATGTAACTGAATAATAACTGTGTTTAATCTGAACGTTGAGAATGTTTCAATCGTCTAACATCTAGATCAATGATATATAATAGTACAACTAGCAATTAGAAAAGTTGTTTTCAAATAAGATGCTTTACAACATAATAAATATAATTTAAAGAGTTGTTTTTTTGTTGGGATTAGTGTAAATTTGTCAATATGATTTTTGATAAGAAATTAATGAAATTACATTTTTAAATATATAAATAAATTTAACATTTAAAAAAAATTGCAACAATAAAATATACAAAATTAACCATTTAAAAATATTTTTTTCCTAATCTCTAACGACATTTTACCAAACTGAAAAACACACCTAGCTAGACCGGGCTTGTTCAAGCCGTCTTGATGCATTGGATAAAGGGAAATGGATAAGGTGCCTTATGCAAACAACGGACATAGAAGTCCTTTTTCAAAATTTCTCTTTATGGTTTAATAAAAACAATTATACATTTAAAACATGGAAAGGCTAGTGGGAGTGAGCGGGACCCATTTTCCAAGGGACAATAAACCGGTCACAAGCTCGTACAAAAGAAATTTGATCGCACTCTGGATATAGTATAGAGGAGGAAGAAAAAATGAATATGATATTTGCGTGCAGCCGTGGATGTCGGCCGTAGGATGTGACTCTTGGGAAATGATTGTTTGTTAAGGTAAAGAATATATAAAATACGCTCAACGATGTGAACAACCCAAAGCTCAAGCTAGCAATATAAAGTTATGACACATGTGGCAGGTAGGAGAGTAGGATGATGTACTTTTTCTACTCTCCTACTTTTGTTATGACACATGTGGCAGGTCGGAGAGTAGGATTTTCCTACTCTCCTACTTTTGGATGTTCGAGGAGTCTCTGATTTTTTGCATATCATGAATTACTAAAATGGTTTATAATTTTCTTATAAAGGTCAAAGTTGAGTGTTGTTTTATATTTATTAAAAAAATATGGTTACTATTAAAGTAAATAATAATGATAAGAAAGATGGCTGAATGTCTACCAAAATCAATATGGTTTATCAAATTTTAAGAAAGAAAGTTATTATTTGACATTGTTTAATTATTGTAGTTTTGTTGATATAACAAGTTAAGAAGGTTGGCACGTGACAAATGTTTTGGAAAAGAAAACAGATGTAAGGGCTTTGTAATCTAAGAGAAAGTGATTTTCATCTTCAACTCTCTTAGTATCTCAAAGGGGTAAATTCTTTGTCCCAAAGTATTTTCGGAATAGACCAACGCCCATGAGAATTAGTTCCTTATCTTTGTTATTCATTTTCTTTTTAGCATTGGTCAAGATGGAAATATAATTCTAATTAGCAAGAATTTAAATTTAATTGATTAAGTTTTTATTTAAATAAAATGTAAAATAAATATAAAATAAATTAACTATTTTTTCTAAATAATAATTATTTTTTGTAAGTAAGATAGCTTATATTATAAGAAGAAAACAATATTTACAATAGAGATTGGTGAGTTCGAGCCAGATGCTCCAACACCATGAAAGAAAAACAGGCTTTGACTACCTTGGAGTGGCCTTTTTTACAATGTTCGAAGTAGTAGAGAACGGTAACAAAATTTACACTGTCGGATTCCATATTAAATCGAGAAGTTAACATAGTAGACTTAGCAGAGAAAGAAAAAACAAGCAGAGAGAACATAACCATAGATAAAAGAAACACCTCCCACAGTCATCGACAGAGCCCAGGAGCTATTGATTGCCCTTCGTCAGGTCTTCATCCAAGATGATAGACAACTCTTGAGTGTTGCTTGCTTGAGTAGACATAGCCACGGGGCCACTGGAGGAGGCGCCAACCGCTTCCTTGTTGACATTGGGCCAGAGTCCACCGGCGGGGGAGAATTTTCTCTGCATGGAGAAATGATGGGTGTCCTTGGTGACAAATCGGCAAAGGTGCATTGCTTCAACATATACAACGAACTTGTATGTGAGCATGTCAATTTTGTTCTCCAATTTCTTCGCCACCTTCGCTTGTTCCTGCATCGCCAAGCCGAGGATAAACTTCATTTGCCAACAAAGTTCAGTGGTTCGACTATACGAGTTTTGCCTTGCTTGGGTGAGGCTTGGATTAGGGATTCACCCAAATTCCTGGTCAACGTTCTTCGTCGTGACTCTGTGCCTACGCTTCCATATTATCAATTCGCTCCTGATTTCGGGGTTGACAACGACTGCGTAGGTCAGGGCAGCTGGCATGACCGAATATTTGGCTATGGTCGTGGGCAGAGTATTGGGAGAGTTCCAACGAGAGGCAGCATGGCCATAGCCTCTACCACGCCTGGGGGAAGAGCTGCAGCCACGTCTCGGAGCCATGCAGGCAGGGGAGGGATGTGGAAGCATGTAGACGAAGGGGAGCAAGGGGAGATGAGAGTATGAAGGAGCAAGAAGACAAGAGGTGAAGGAAAGGTATTCATAGCGAGTGGAGGGCCTAGGGGGCTGGGAAGACATGAGGTGGGGATTGAATGCGGGTAGTGGGGGGTGCAGATGCATGATGCGGTTTCAGAGCTGGACAGGGGTGAGGTGATGGAGAGACGACGCCTGGGAGGGGTCGCGGCACTAGCACCTGCGCCCGCAGCAGAAGTGTCCAGGGGATTATAACTTTTGTTGGATGTCATTAATAACGACTTAGTCTGGAAGGCTATTGAAAGGGTGAGTGCGACTAGTGATCTCAAGGCCGTTGGGATCATCAGAATTGTTGTCCATTTCATAAATGGTCACACATTACTGATGCAACCTCCCTTTTTCCAAGTCATCCCATGCTAAAGAACGAGGACACTCAAGTCCCTTCTAAATAATATTATTATTTATTATTAAAAAATTTACAAATTCTCTTCATTATTATATAACAAAAATTTTAATTATAAAAAATAGATAAATTTCGTTTTAATTATGGTTAAAAAAATATCATATAAATTCATATATATTGATGCAGGAGCATCAAATGAGATCAATTTTATTGACATGATTGGTCAACAATCATTTTAGTAAAGATCGTTGGACCTCTTGAATTTATTTTTAAATGATTATTTATTGTAATAATAAATAGAGTGCCAGATTAGCAAGAAAAGATTAGATTTGTTAGCTTAGGTGTGTGTTAGACCTATAAAATAGAGATTTGGTTGTTTAAGGGATTAGAATAGGATAGAGGAAAATAAACAAGAAAAAAGGGAAAAAAATGTATTTTTTTTTAAGAGAGAAAAAGAGGGAGAGAGCAAGGTTAGAGTAGAGAGGAATGTAATGTTAATCAAACCATTAAGGCAGTTGAAAAACTCTGTTTTATTTCAGATAGATTAATACGTCTATGTTAATTTTTTTTCTCTTTCCGTTTTCCCTGTATTATTGAAGATCGCAGTGCCGGAGTAGTGAAGGCTCCGCGTTAAACGAGTGTGTTGTTTTGTTTGCACGTGAGTATTTTACAGAAGTCGTCGGATAACAGATTCCTTAGAATTCCTTAATAAATTTGCAGAGAAGTGCCTTTAAACCTTAAGATTTAACAAAGCCATAAAGGAAATTTATAAGAAAACTAAGATTTGTTCACAATCCTATTTTTTTCTCTTGAAACACTGTGCATTTTATTAATTATCGCATATCACATTTAACCTCGAATCCTTCTAACACATATCACATTTGCTCTTGGAGACTTTATATCGCACATCACATTTAGGAGGATAAGCTTGGAAAATACGATGAGGAGATTGGTGCGATCCCGATGTTGTGATAAGTCATAAGTCTTGATCTGCGATAAGTTTAAAATCCATGATTTGCGATAAGTTTAAAATATGAAATTTGCGATAAGGGTTAAATATTTGATTTGCGATAAACCTGGAAACTGCGATAAATCGATAAATAAAAGCGAGGATTGGCATTTGTTCAATTTTAATTTTTAATAGAGTTATGCAGGCATAAAAAGTGACTGGCTCTGCATCATTTCGTATTAGAGCGCAGACAGAATTTCAGTTATGCTCTTAGAACTTCAAGAAATATGCCACCTAGGAGAGGAGCTGGAATAGGTCAGGGAAGAAGCCAATGCAGTCTTGCTAGAAGAGATTCAACATCTGCGAAAAATAATGGAGACAATGGAAACTACTCAAAGGAGAGCCTGATGAGGGGGATGCCAATGCTACAGAGGAATCTTCTGAGGAAGAAGAAGAGGAAGAAAAAGAAACCGCCAAAGTTCTTAAGATGTTGTTCAAAGCAAGTGGAAGACCAAAGGTGGAAATACTTTTGTATGAAGGGACACTTAATGTGGAAGAACTGATGGAATGGATCAGTTCGTTAGATAAATATTTTTACTTTGAGTAGGTTGATGATAAAAAGAAGGTAAAATTTGAAGCTACCAGGTTAAAGGGCCACACAACCATCTGGTGGGATGAATTACAAACATCTAGAGAGAGGAAGGGAAAGCCTAAGATTAAGCAGTGGGATAAAATGGTGAGTAAATTGAAAAGTAAATTTATGCCTAAAGATTACCAGTTGAATCTTCTCAGACAATCACAGAACTTGAGGCAGAAAGGAATGACTGTCAAGGAGTACACGAAGGAGTTTTACAAGCTGATCTTTAGAGCAGGATAGGTTGAGGATGATGTAGAAAAGGTAGCTAAATATATCAATGGCTTGAGATATGCAATACAAGATGAAATCAATCTATTGATTCTGAAGACAATTGAAGATGCCTATCAAGCAGCTTTGAAGGAAGAGGAGAAAATGTTGAGAAAGAAAATTTAGAGAAATAGAGGTAAAAGTCCAGTAAGAGGAAGAGGAGCTTCCAAATCTAGGTTCCAGCCTTCACAGAATGAAGCAGGAAGTTTGAGTAGAATACTGCTGCAAAGAGGAGACTTTGGTAGAGGGAGATTTGTACCCAGAGGTAGAGGCCAAGGAAGAGAAATTCAGTGTTACACATTTGGAGAATGGGGACACGGATCATGGGAAAGTCCTCATAATAAACTAGTAAATCAACGAAATGTGAATGTAGCTAAGGAAAAGGAAGAAAACCCTCAGGTCACGAGGAAAGAAGAACCACCTAAGGCATGAGAGTCCTTATTGTTAAAAAAGAGTATTTCTTAAGGCAGAGAAGGAAGCAAATGAGCCAGCTCAAAGGAAGAGCTTATTCAAGACTATATGCAAGTCTAAAGAAAAATGCTGCAAGGTTGCGATTGAAAGTGGAAGCACTGATAATCTTATTTCCACAGAGATGGTTGAGAAATTGGGGTTGGTTAAGATGGTACACCATACTCCTTACAAAGTGTCATGGCTACATAAGGGACATCAATTTTTAGTGACAAGACAATGCAGAGTGGAGATATAGATTGGTACATATAAAGATGTCATACTGTGTGATGTGATGCTAATGGACGAGAAGAAGCACACATTGTTGCATTTGAAGGATGAAGCAGACAAAGGTGCAGCTGGAAATAGTGTTATGTTGATTAGTGGAAAAGAATCGCTGTGAGAAGTCAAGGAGGAAGAAATACATTTTTCTATTGTGGGTAAACCCAAGGTAATTTTGACTTCTACCCCTTTAGAAAATATGCCTATGGAAATTGAAAATATGTTAGATAATTATGTTGGCATATTGTTGATGAATTACCAAGTGCATTTCCACCAATCATAAGTATTAGCCATCACATAGATTTAATACCTAGTTCGAATTTACTAAACAAAGCAGCATATAGATTGACTCCTCGGGAGAATGAAGAAGTCAAAAGATAGGTACAAGAGTTGTTGGATAAAAGATTGATAAGAGAAAGCCTCAGTCTGTGTGTCGTACCAGCAGTGCTTAGTCCAAAGAAAGGTGGTGAATGGCGCATGTGTACTGACTCCAGAGAAATAAAAAATATCACTATCAGGTATCGATTTACCTTGCCACGTATGGATGATTTGATGGATTGTTTGAGTGGGTCAAAGTATTTTTCTAAAATAGATCTTAAGAGTGGATACCATAAAATAAGGGTTAGAGAAGGGGACGAATGGAAGACTGCATTTAAGACCAACAATGGGTTGTACAAATGGTTAATGATGCCTTTTGGGCTCACTAATGCACCAAGTACATTTATGAGACTGATGAATGAGGTTTTATAATAATATGTAGGAAAATTTGTGATAGTCTATTTTAATGACATTCTGATTTTCAGTCAGAGTAAGGAAGAGCATTTGGATCATATTAAGCTAGTTTTAAATACTTTGCAAAAGGAGAAACTGCTTATAAATTTGAAGAAGTGTAGTTTCATGAAGAAGGAGCTTGTTTACTTGGGATTTGTAGTCTCAGAAGAAGGTTTGAAGATGGACCCAGGAAATATCCAAGCGATTTTGAATTGACCAATTCTAAGAAGTGTGTTTGAGGTAAGAAGTTTTCATGGTCTTGTAAGTTTTTATAGAAAGTTTATAAGAAGTTTTAGTCAGATCTGTCCACCGATAGTTGAAACAATAAATGAAAGAAACCAGCCATTTAAGTGGATAGAGGCAGCAAATCAGAACTTCAAGCTGTTAAAAAAGAAGATCATTGAGAAACTTGTTTTGGCCTTGCCGAATTTTGAGAAAGTTTTCCAAGTTGAGACTGATGCTAGCGAAATATCAATTGGAGCAGTTTTGAGTCAAGAGCAGATACCGATAGCTTATTTCAATGAAAATTTGAATGAGGCCAAGTGGAAGTATTCATCCCATGATAAATAATTCTATGCTATTTTTCTGGATTTAAAGAAATGGAGGCATTACTTGTTGCCTAAAGAATTTGTGTTGTATTCTTATAATCATGCACTGTAGTTCATAAATAATCAGCCGAAGCTGAGCCAAAAGCATATTAAGTGTGTGGAATTCTTACAAAGTTTTATCATTGTAATCAAACACACAAGCGATAAGTCAAATAAAGTTGTTGATGCTTTGAGCAGAGTAAATTTGGTTGTGAAGAAATTCAAGATTGGTATTTTGGAGTTTGAAGAGATGATTGATATGTACAAGGGAGACACACATTTTAAAGAAATACATACAATTGTTCAAAATCATGTGATTAATAATAGAAGCCAGTGGTTGGACTGCCTGATTCAAGGAGGATTGTTGTTCAAGAACAATAAGCTGTGTATTCCTAAATTTTTCATGAGGGAAAATTTGATTAAAGAAAAAGACAGTGGAGGACTGTCCGGACACTTTGGGAAGGATAAAAAATTCACTCAAGTAAGTGATTTTTATTATTGGTCAAAGATGCAAACTGGAATAAAATTTTTTGTTGATAAGTGAAGGTTTTGTCAACATGCCAACGGAAGAAGCCAAAACATTGTATTATATCAGCCATTGCCAATACCCAACAGAACTTGGGATGCGGTCAACATGGATTTTGTTTTGGGTTTTCCAAAAACTCAAAGAGGACATGATTCTGTCTATGTTGTTGTAGACAAGTTTTAAAAAATTTCTCATTTCATTGCTTGTAGGAAAACTAGTGATGCAACTCTCATTGCTAATTTTGTTTTCTCAGAAATTGTAATATTACATGGGTTTCCTATGAGTATTGTCTTAGACAGGGATACAAAGTTTGTAGGAAAATTCTAGAGGAATTTGTGGAGGAAGCTAGGTGCAAACCTCAGTTTTAGTTTAGCTTATCATCCTCGGACGGATGGGAAAATTGAAGTGGTGAACAAGAGCTTAGGAAACATATTAAGAAGTCTAGTATATAAAAATACAAAGCAATGGGATTTGGTGCTTGCTCAAGCTGAATTTTCCTGCAATGATACTCCTAACCAGAGTACCAGAATGAGTCCATTTCAGATTGTTTTTGGGATGCATCTGAGAGGAATATATGAGCTTAGAGATTTGGGTAAGCAAGAGACACAGAGTGAAAAGGCTGAAGAATTTGCAGAACAGATGCAAAAATTGCAAGAAGATGTCAAGAAGAAATTACAGGAAAGAAACAGTAAGTATAAGTAGAGAGTTGATATGAAGAGGACATAAAAGGAGTTTCAAGTAGGTGATTTAGTCATGGCTTACCTGAGGAAGGAAAGGTTTCCTGTCGGGACCTATAACAAACTAAAAATGAAAAAGATAGGACCATGCAGAATTTTGAGGAAGTTTTCCATGAATGCTTATGAGATTGAGCTACTAGAAGGAGTTGGAATATCACTTATATTTAATGTTGCAGATTTTTACCTGTACAAGGAAACAAAGGCAAAATCACAAGATGAACCTGCAAAGGAGGAGGTTCAAACTCCGAATTGGAAGGAACAGATGCTAAAGACAATTAAGAAGGAAGTGGAAGGTGTCTTGGAGAAGAGAGTAACAAATAATACTAGAGGACAAACCTATTATCAATATTTAATCAAATGGAAGGGACAACCTGTTGAGTATGATAGTTGGATGACAACAACGGAGATACAAAAATATTAAGTGAATCCTAAAGATTTGATGGATTATTCTTTTCTTCCTCGGGAGTCTGATGTAGGAGCATCAAATGAGATCAATTTTATTGACTTGATTGGTCAACAATCATTTTAGTAAAGAGGGTTAGACCTCTTGAATTTATTTTTAAATGATTATTTATTGTAATAATAAAAAGAGTGTTAGATTAGCAAGAAAATATTATATTTGTTAGCTTAGGTGTGTGTTATACCTATAAAATAGAGATTTGGTTGTTTGAGGGATTAGAATATGATAGAGGAAAATAAACAAGAAAAAAGGAAAAAAAATGTATCTTTTTATTGTTTTTTAAGAGAGAAAAAGAGGGAGAGAGCAGGGTTAGAGCATAGAGGAATGCAATGTTAATCGAGGCATCAAGGCGACTGAAAAACTCTGTTTTATTTCAGACATATTACTACATCTGTGTTAAATTTGTTTCTCTTTCCGTTTTCCATGTATTATTGGAGATCGCAGTGCCAGAGTAGTGAAGGCTCTGCGTTAAACGAGTCTGTTGATTTTTTTTCATGTGAGTATTTTACAGAAGCCGTCGGATAGCAGATTCCTTAGAATTCCTTAATAAATTTTTAGAGTAGTGCCTTTAAACCTTGGGATTTAACAAAGCCATAGAGGAAATTTATAAGAAAACTGATATTTGTTCATAATCTTGTTTTTTTCGTTTGAAACGCTGCACATTTTATTAATTATCGCATATCACATTTAGTCCTGAATCATTCTAACGCATATCACATTTTCTCTTGGAGAATTTATATCGCACATCGCGTTCGACATGATAAGCCTGGAAAATGCAATGAGGATATTGGTGCAATCCCGATATTGCGATAAGTCATAGGTCCTGATTTGCGATAAGTTTAAAATTCGAGATATGTGATAAGTTTAAAATCTACAATTTGCGATAAGGGTTAAATTTGCAATTTGCGACAAACCCTGGAAATTGCGATAAGCGATAAATAAAAGTGGGAATTGGCATTTGTGAAATTTGAATTTTTGATAGAGTTGTGCAGGCATAAAAAAGTGATCGGCTCTGTTAGCCACCTATAAAAATTTGTTATACCAAAAGGTGGCTAAATCATTTTTGAGCCTTCAAGGAAAATTTTTTATTACAAAAAGTGTTGGCTCTTGAAGACTTTTGAAGGCCTCATGCCTCTTTCCTAAATCTTCCTTACTATGCCTACTATACCCAAGAAATTTTGCTGATTTCCAAAAGAGGATACTGCTGCAAGCACCATTTTCCCCCTTCCCTCCACCTCCAAAACTAACCTCATTTCACCCCTCCATTTCCCATGAAAATCCCTCATTTTCGTGTCTTTTCCCCTTTTTCCCCTTCATCAAAACCTTTTGATAAGGCCTAAGACTCCTTCTTGCCTTATCAAAACCCTCAAAACCTTTGAAAATCATTAAAAATCCATGAAAGTCATGTTTTTTATATATTATAGACTTAAGTCCCCTTGAGCTAAGTCCTTAACCCTTCCCCTCCATCTATCTTGATGCTAGAACCGAGCGCCAGCCTTCCAAGCGCTCATCACATCATCCGATCACGATTAGCCCTTCCTCCATAAACTCCGGTCATATGATTCCCCATATAGCCCACGGCCCCATAGTCGGGCACCTATCCACTTCGAATCAATATTTTGCCCCCCAAAGTTTGAACCTTCGTTTATATAAATTTTTCGGTTTTTATTATATTCTAAAATTCTTCGCTAGTGCAAAAGTCTAGTCGCTCTGCACTGTCGATCTCATCTGCAGATCGACGGCACGCGATCTCTTGCCCTGGTGGTCCCCGCCATCCAATTACTGCTGCAAAACCAAGCGGATTTCATCGCACCGCTTTTTGAGCACGCGACGGTTTCTTCTATTTCGCAGCGATTCCATACACCGACCGTCACGTGTCTTGGGCCCGTTTTCAAAAACCACCATTCATCGCGCGTTAAAAATCGGACGTGGACCCGGCGCGATATTGACGTCCACCATTCGATCTGAGGCCACTCATCGGATGGTGATCGCTCTCCGAAGATGCCCGTGCGATAACCAAGGTGTTAGCACCCAATCTGAACCTTAGGCTGAAAAAGGAAATCAAGGTAACAACTAAACCACGCTCAGCCTTGTAGCTAGTCCTACAAGGACAGGAGAGGGCTCTCTTCGTAGAATAGATATTCAATAAAATAATAATGAACTGATTTTAGGCTAGATATATAAATGGGAAAAGGGATTTTAATAAATCACTGAATTTTCAGGGATGTATGGGACAAAAGGACAACATGAGCTGAGAAATTAAATCAGGATACAGAGTATTTCATGGGGCAAGATAGGTAGGAGATTTAGCAATTAATTTGAAATAAGATGGATTGGAAAGACTGTTGAGAAAGCTAAAAAGGGCATAATAAATGAATCCTTTTCAAACAGAAGAAAACACACAGAGTATGAATTATTCCCCAAGGCAGAGCATATAAGAATGGATTCTACCTTTCTGACTTGAAAACATTCAACTGGAAATGTTTATGAATGAATGATGGAACATAACAATGTACATATGAAACATAAAGGAGAGACGTATGCTAAAACTCATACCACATGAACCCCATAAATCAGAGTTGCATCACTTTATTTAATTCCCTGCCAAACTGTACAATGGAGCGCAGAGCTCACTGCCACACTATTCCCCTACTTCTGAGTTTTCAAACCTCAGATTTTCAGACCTCTTACAAATGATTAGCATTTACAATAAATAGACAGATTTTGCGGGAATAAAAATCGATGGGAAGAGGAGAAATCATAGCTGAAGATGGAAGACCAAGGGCCAATAATCTCTTCGGTTAGTGAGAATGCGAAACATTGTAATGCAGATCTCTTTGAATTGTAACCGAAGACAAAATAGGCTATCTGATCCTATTTTCCTGCTGTTGTAGATATTTTTATTCTATTTTAAGCTCTTGGCCTTCGACTGTTCCCTTCGCTTTCCATTATTTCTTTATTCTCTGACTTTTAATAGAATGCTATTAAAATGAATTTATGCCTTTCGTGAAGGGAAAAATGCATTTTAAATGGGAAAAGGGAAGGGAAATGGGCGGTGATACTATGAAAATCGCAATCGGAATCAGAGCGAGCGGGGAATAACACATTACAAATATTGCGATGCAATGGGGAATGAGGGCAATCGCAATCGAAATCAGGACTTTGGGGCATGCATATTTCAGTCGGGAATCAGAATCGGGAGATGGGGGCAGGCAGAGTCATATATATGAAATAATACGTAATTGCAATCGGAAATCGGAGTTGGGGAGCGGGACGATATATATGAAATAAAAATTCTGATGCGATTGGGGAGAAGGGCCTTTGTATAAATAAATATAACCAAAGTTTTCAGATTACAAAGGAAAAGGCCCTTTATTATACGAATGGCGGAAGTACCGTATGGTGGGCCCAGGGGGTCAATCGCAATCGCAAAATCGGGGCAGGGAGTAATCGCAATCAGAGATCGGAGCAATCGAAGGGAAGGTGCGATCGGAGGGAGGACTTGCGATCGGGCGATCGGAGAAATCGGAAGGAAAGTGCGATCGGAGGGAGGACTTGCGATCGGAGCAATCGGAGGGAGGACTTGCGATCGGGCGATTGGAGCAATCGGAGGGAAAGGAGTTAAGTTGCGATTGCAATGGTCAGAGTGTTGTGCGATCGATCACATCGCAAATGTTTGCGATGAATTGATCGAAACTCTTTATATAAATGTTGCGATTGAAAGCGTTTTGCGATTGTGATTTTACAGTGGCGGGGTTTATAAAATAAAACTCTTATTTGTTTATTATGAAGTTCTATGGGGTATGGAAAAGGGGAAGTGGTTATAATTAAATCGCATATGTATTCAAAAGTTTTATAATGTGATTTTATAATCGGAAAGGGAAGAAAAGGGGTTTTTAAAGGGAATTGAATCATAAATTTAAAAGGGAAACATGGGAAATATGGGGGGCTTAGGGAATAGAGGGTTTTTACTTCACTTAAGCATAAAATTCAATCTAGAAGTCAGTTTTGAGAGTGTAGTATACCGTTGGAAAGCTCTTTCCGGGCTCTTTCTGATGGATCTGCTTTGAAGATGCTCTGGCGCTGAACATGCTGTGGAAAACTTCTCTGAAGGCAGGGACATCACTTTGTGGAGATAACAACTTCTGAATTGTGACTGAAAGGCAAAGTATTATGTTTTCACCTCAAAACATGGTTTTGAGGTGAAAATTACATCAAACTGAATGAATGGTATCTCTGATCCTCCTGGTGCTATAATTTTGAGTTTATTGACTTCCTCATGACCTTGCTGATTTTTATCGACACTTGACTCATTAATTTGACCATGGTGAGACCTTAGAGACTAATGAGACCCATCCTATGACCTACTGATATGATTTTGAGAATGAAAGTGACTAATGACTGAAGACCATAGTGTTGGGAAAAATACTGAGAGGGGGGGGGTGAATCAGTATTTAGAGCTAACTGACAATTTTTTTTACTTTTTCTTCCTCTTAAAACCATATGTTACATTACTGCATCCAACTTGTATGTCCAGAGATATTATTATGTCTTTACTTAGATCATTGCATCATTTATTCATCAGATAAGTAGTAAGCATGAACAGAAATAATAGAACAAACCATCAAACATATTCAACACATATGAACACCAGGATTTAAGGTGGAAACCCAATTCGGGAGAAAACCACCGCTGCTGTTATCTCAGTCTTCGATATTTATTGTAAAGAAAATTTCTTACAATGTTATGCTGGCGCAGACTTATACCAGCACGCAGGCACCCACCTGCAGAAGGCTACAACCTTCTCTCGTTTACCAGTTTTTCCTGGAAGGGAGATACAACCCCCTGTTCTCATTTACCAGCTACCACTGGAAGGGAGCTACAACCCCCTGTTCTCATTTACCAGCTACCACTGGAAGGGAGCTACAACCCCCTCACTGAAGGCTTTGACCCTCAGCACCACTGTGGACCACGTTTCATCAATTTTCACACTGGATCCACCAGTTTCCACACGACATACCTTGCATGCCACCAGATTTATTAATTCAGTACACTCACACCTGTTCTTCATGATTTCATTCGTCGTTCAAACCAGAAATTCATCATCGTCAGATCATTATATCCATGGGTGCATCGTAGATTCAGATTTATCAGTTAAGAACAGAGTTCGCCCATGCAGATATTCCTTAGAAAAATTTATTCATTCACAACCCTTACGCATGCACACTCGTACTCTATTTCTCTTCTCCTTATATAGTTTTGCCTTTAGTAAAACCATGAGTCAAAACCATCCAACTACCAATGGTATTCATATTAAAATTTGAATCAATCCAAATTGAAAATCCAATCTTCGTTCTTCCATGCACGAAATGTCCCAAAGGTATTCTTTTTCTCTGCCAAATAATATTATAGCCAAGGTTAAGTAATATTAACGTGCCGCTGATGATTTTACTTTCTTTTATTGGAGTTTTATTTATCAAATTCGTGGAATTTGATAAATAAATATTATTCACACCCTTTGATAATTAATTATTAATAATCCGCGCTTTTATCAAATGGCCTTTTTTTTTTTTTTAAATAGACCTTTGGATCCGGCCCCACATGCATAATCGACGACTTAATCAATATTATTTAAAAACTGGGGCCCATTGCTAACAATCAACCCGATCGAAGGGCTCACGTTCCATCGCACCACATCATCCAATCCGACGGATATCGCTTGGTAAACTTGCACGGGCAATAACGCGCGATGGCACGCCGTACTTGTGTTATTCTTTGCGCACCTTCAACAAATGATGACTGTCCGATGACCCCTTCCCAAATCAACGACGCTCAATGATATCGCTGGGCATCCTGGGTCGAACTATAACGCGCGAGGGCGCGCAGTGGTAAGCGGTTTTGTGAAGTCGTACAGGGACGCGTGTCGAGCACTCTATGGAATCGCTTCTCAACCAGGAAATACCACTTGCTCCGCATAGGCGGTGCGATGAAAACCATAAACCGCCTTCACTGTTCTATTGCCTTTTCAATGTATTATTATAATTAAGTTGCGCTTTAATGTTTTGCCTTTTATTACAGTTCCATTTCTAAGTTTAGAGTTCTATCCTGTCGTAGTTCCGCTTCTAATTGCACATTCAAGTTCTTGATTCCGCAAGCTGATTACTGTACTATGGTCCATCGCAATTATAATCTTTGCTACATTCATCATATCTCTGCAACCATTAATTCCTTCAATTTATACACTAAATCTTTAATTTCGAATCCTTGCCACAGGGTTTATGATGTTTACGGAAAATGATTCATAGTTGTCCACAAGGACTCAACTATCCTTCCTTCTAAATTATATCAAGAATATACATATAATTCATAGAAAATGCAGAACCTTTTCCTGTTTGATGGCCTTTTTCTCCTACTCTGTCTCTGGACAATTCTGCTTCAATTATGCATTCTACTTCTGTGTTGTCTGCTACCTCAATGCTTCTCTCTTTGCCTTGTTGCTGTTTAGATGCTCCTTTGTGCCACTTCCTTTGCCATCAATGAAAACATTTCCAACACATAGGGAAGAAAATCAGCGAGTACCTCATGAGGGAAAACTGATAAAAATTACTACCATCAATGAATCCATGACCTAGCGGAATGGTGAAATTTATTCGGTATGAGACACCTAATATGAAAATGCAAAAGAGCATTGATCACTGAGGGCAGTATGACTAGACTGACACTAACACAAGGTACAACACATTTCATTACAGCGTCTCCGCCGTCGATCTGATCTGCAGATCGACAGCCCAAAGTTCATCACCTTATTTTCCCTGCTTTGACTTTTCGCCTTCACTCTCGACCATCGACCTCTGCGTGATCGACGGCTCCAATTCAATTCCTTCCCCCATTCCCTTTCGACTCATTTTGACCAATCTCGACCGTTGGATGATGGCATCCAACGGCCACGCTCTCTCCACATGCCTTCTGAAGCAGTAAACTCATACATGCAGGATTGCATAAAGTTGTTTGTATTTTGCAGAGTTCTAAGGTTTTTCCGCTACGTCTAAAGAGAATTTAGAGGCAGAGGGTGACGATCCTCCTGCCTTCGATTCACCAGAAGAAACCATTCGCAGGAAAAAGCTCTATGTTTCATTAATGGTTCATGAGGCACTGATGCCATATTACCCCTGCGTAGCCCTGCACGCTAATAAACACAGCAAGTCAATCAAAAATCAAAGAATATCAGTGTCGAGAGACAAAAACGCACCAACACGAAAGTTTTAAAGACAGATTTGTGGAGGATTACGGCCAACAATGGATTATTAAAAGCCTAATCCTCCCAACTAAGCACAATTTGAGGAAAGTCATGAGTGTTTTCTCAGACAGAGAGCCTACACTGCCACATCAGGGGCTAATTGAATCCCCCAGCTGCCACAAGGCCACCTACAGCCTCAAATCAATCAAAAGAAGGCCAAAGTTATTACCAGATAGGAGATATTTTGCATCAATACAACTGAACAGTTAATTCAACCAAAGGAACTTATTGTGAACTGTCAGCAGAAGTTATTGCAAAAATAACAAGGAGCCTTGAAGTCAACAAATTCTTTCCAGCAAGTCTAAAAGTTAATGTAAACCAATTAATACAGGGGAAATACCAAAAGTATTCTCTATTAAGCCCCTTAAAGGCCGAGAGATAGTGCAATGTATTAATTGAACTTAGAAGATATTTTATCCCATTCCACCTCCTCATTTTCTCTATAAATACTACTGAAGAAGATGAGAAAGTGTTGGTTGGTTGATTACTAGTTGTAATATTGAAACTCTCTGAAATAATGCATATTCTTTTGAAGTTGAAGAACAATTTGAAGTCTTGGAAGCCTTGATGATGTTGTTGTATGCTTGTTCCTGAGAAGGCTCTATCATTGGATCCATGAGCTTGGTTGTTGGTGAAGTATTCTGAACTGTTTAATGTTTTCTCATGTTTTCATTCTGTTCCATAATATCTTACTACAGTAGGTTGAAATTTTTAGGCTAAGAAATGACTCCTGGAAGCACCTTAGACCTATTCATCCTTCACTGTTTCATGTTTTCTTCTGCTGAGGTATTTTAGAGCCTTGAATCTCTCTCTTTAGTACTCATGCTTGTTTATTTCCTTAATAGTTTGAAAAGTTGGTTTCAACATGATTTATGGTTCTCCCTGCTTGTCTGCTGCCACTTAAAAACTGTTATTGAAGTTTCCCTTTGAAGTTTTGTGTTTACAGTGAGTCAAAGAGGTCCGTTCTGATCTTGCCCTTTGTCCTTGCTTAAACAGTTAGATTAAAGGTCTTTATAGTTGTGATCATAGATGTGTTAGGGGTTCCCTCTTCTATGACTGCAATTATTAGTGAATCTTTTATGTTTTCTAAGTCATTTGAAATAAAATCTTTGAGGAAATAGGGTGTTCCTCGAATATTAGATTTCATTTTAAAAGTTGTTTTGAAATCATTATTTGCTTAAAGGTGTGTTTTGTAGAATTTATGGTTAGCCCTGTCTACCAAATAGCTCTTTATTGATTCAAATTGTGCTTTCAAATCCCCTTCATTGAGAATCAAATTTCTCCTTCCAAATCATTGATGTCCATCTCATTCCAAAACCAAAGGATCCTGTGGCCAAGTTAGATTTTCCCTCTGATATCCCATATCCATTGATGAGTATGTTATGACATTTTCTTGACTCCATTGCCCAATGAACTAGTTGTTTCTCCATTCTGTGTATCTTTCCTAGACCTTTCATGTTCTGCTGTATCAATTCAACCAAAAAACAATCAAACACCTGCACTTAATAACTAGTCTAAAACCAATACTCAAAGCACACAAGATAAACCTTTGCAAACAAACATTTGAGAGATCCCTCTCTGAGAAAAAGATGACTAGACCCTGGAACTCTAAATATTGGTTCTGATGTTGCCTTGTCTTTTGATTTTCCAAACTATCAAAACACGGGACACCAACATAATGGCGATCACGGTGCGACGGTGAGTAAAATATTTAAAATTAAACACTCACTTCCTAATATAACATAAGTAACCTTCTTCAAGAATTACCAAGCATAATGGTAATCATGATAAGACTTTTTGAATCAGTGACAAACTAATTAACCCTTAGGATTCTCATCAAACCTTATCAAACCTTGAAGGAATCAGTTACCAAGCCATAAGAGTGAACTCTGTATGATTAAACACCTTAGCTAAGTGTTAAATCAGATTTAGGACACTCTCTTAACCTGTAAGACCGAAACAACTCAGAAAATCCCAAAACATTTCAGTTTGGCTTCATATTAAACATGGTGGTGGAACCATCCAATTTTTACCTTCATACAAGCTAAATAGTTTCCACCTGGTGACTCCACTAGCCCCAGTAGGCATATTACTCATCTAGGTTCCCAGATCTCTTTAGGACTGTGTTAACTAGCCTTGAAGAAGTTTAGAAGCCTAGTCCCATACTAGATAAAACATTTTGAGAGGTAAAATTCCCAAAAACAATCCCTAGAAACCTCAACCTCTCTCATTTTTGAAAAGCAGTCTGGCTTCACATAGGATCAACACTAGATCCCATCCAGACCCAAATCCTCCTTTAATCGTTGACAATCCTGAGATAATTCTGTGTCAGAATTCTAACTCTGGAAAATCAGTTGCTAACAGGAGCCTCCTAAGAACAAATTCTGTCCCTGAAAACCTTCTTGTCTTAGAGGATTCACATTTTGATTTACATCATACTAAGAACATATTTAGAACCAAATCTCAAGGTAATTTAAATCAAATTGATCTTGATATTTCAGATTTGCAACAAAGCTTCAGTAGAGAAGCCTCACCTTCCACTCCTCCTGACTCCCAGATTCTTCATCACTTTAGCCTTGTCCATAACAAGTTTGCTCAAAATCAGTTTGTTGGCCCAAGTATTTCTTCCACTCCAATTCATACTACCACTGTTAAAAACACTCCATTTCAGCCCACTTTCACTTTTGTAAATCCTCCTCTTGTAAATCCACCCTTATTTCCAGCCATGGCAACATGGTATGCCCCATTAGTGTTACCACAACCTCTGCTTCCCCTACCAAATGATTACCAATCCAAAATCCCTCATTTCACTAGAAAAGAGTCTACAATAGCTCAACAACATGTAGATAGGATGGAAGATGCTTTCAATTACATGGATATAGAAGAAGAAACGGTGAAGATGAGAATCTTCGCCCAAAGTTTAGGAGGAGATGTAAAGAAATGGTTTAAAAAATTACCTCCTAACAGCATAAATGATCTCCCCGCCTTGCATCAAGCATTCATCAACAAATTGGAACTCAAAAATAATCCTCTCCAAATACTGGCAGAGTATAGCAGCCTCAAGATAAATCAAGGGGAGAGTGTTCATAATTACTCCACTAGGTTCAATAGCATTTACAATGCTCTTCCACCTCACATGAAACCTCCTCAAGGCATGGCCTTAGTAAGATATCCCAAAAGCCTTGATGTTGACATGATGTATTAGTTATGGGAGAGGGATTACTTAACCTTAGAAGACATGCAGAAAGGAGCTGTGAGCATAGAAGCAAACATAATTGAGAAAATAAATATGTTGAGATCAGAGAAGAGGGTAACTTATAAAGATGACCTACTACCCTCCTCCTCAACTTTTGACACAAAAATTGACAACCTAGTGAAGGTGATGGAGAGGATGCTTGAAAAGATCAACTTAAATGATAGAGTGCCACCAAGATAACCTCAAAATAACCAAAACAAAAATAGAAATCATAATTATAGAAGAGAAAACAATCAAGATAAGCAAAAATAAAGTGACCAACACATTAGACCTCCCTTCCAACATAACTATGTAGATCAATATGAGGAGGATAGAGAGATGGAAAGGTTGGGAGAATCTCATGTAAAATTTATTGGATCAGACAGTGGGGATGATGTTTTCCTCACTGAAGAAGAACAAGGTTTCTTCTCTGATCATAGTACAAACACTTATGGAGATTCTGATGACTATAGATTGGGATTCGAAAATGAAATAATGGAGGTGCACAAAAAATATGATATTGGGAGCAAAGGGAATGTGGACAACTTAAAGGATAGGAACACTAATGCTGTTGTCAAGAAAAACACAGAAACTCAGCCCAAAAAGATAGCAAAAAAAACCAACATTTTGACCAAGAAACCAGACGACAAAAGTGTCCAGTCAAATGTTGAACAAAATACCCCTAGCACTTCAGCTAGTGGTCCTAATAAAACTCTCCCAATTACCATTCCAAACAAAGTTCAGCAAATCAAAAGTGCTGAAAAGAATTCAATTGAAAATACAGATGTAAATATGAACAAATCAATTGTTCCTTTCAGCCTTGAGGGAGAGATTTCTAAGATAAAAATTACCATTCCCCTAGCTGAACTAGTAACCCAAAAGGTGTACAAAAACCAATTTTTGAAAGCTTTAAACTTAGGAAGTGATACTTACACCTTAAACTTGACAGATGAAAAACTTGAGTTGTTGTTTGGTTCAGAAGTTGAAGGAAAATACCAAGAAGGGGTTGTCCCTCCCTTCTATGTTAGCTTGAACATACATGAGAAAATTTTACACAATGCCATGTTAGATTCAGGAGCTTCACACAATATAATGCCCAAGGTGGTAATGGAAAGCTTAGGCTTAGAAATTACTAAACCATACAAAGATTTGTATTCCTTTGACTCAAGAAGAGTCGAATGTTTAGGTTTAATCAAAGATTTGTGTGTTAACTTAGCCCAAATCCCTGCTAAGAGTTTAGTCGTGGACATAGTTGTAGTTGACATTCCCCCTAAGTATGGAATGCTATTATCAAGATATTGGGGAGCCAAACTTCAGGGAAGCCTTCAAATGGACATGTCTTATGCCACCATCCCTGTTTTTAACCAAAACAGAAGACTTTACAAGGAATCCCACATGAAGTACATGGTCAGCAACATAGACATACCAAACAACTCTCCAATCTATTCCATTCAATCGAGTTTAGATTCCTTTATCTTATGTAATGAAGATGAAATCACTCAACCAGATAAAGAAATCATAGACCCAACCAGTTCACCAAAACAATCAAATCTTCCCTTGAATCAAATTCAAAACATTGACAATCAACAACAACAAGAGAATGAAAATAGGGATGACATACTCTGGAAAATAAACTTTGATGGATCTTGTAATAAAACAAGTGTAGGAGCAGGTGTGTGGATTCAAAATACAAATCAGATTTTTTCATATAAATTGGATTTCCCATGCACTAACAATATTGCTGAGTATGAAACACTTCTCCTAGGCTTACAATTGCTTAAACAGTTAGAAGCCCAGAGGATATCAATCTTAGGAGATTCTGAATTTATCATAAGACAAATCAAAGGAGAATACTGAGCTAGAAATCCAAGGCTTAGGGAGTATCGGAATGCTGCCCTCGATCTGTTAAAAACCTTTGAAAATTATGAACTTATTTTCATCCCAAGAGCACTAAATCATGTAGCAAATGAAATCGCTTTCAATTCCAGCGATTGCCAAATACCTGAAATAAATGAACAGCTTAGCGTAAAGGTAAAACACAGGCCGGCTGTGCCTGATAACGAAGATCACTGGAAAGTGTTTGACTCTAACAAACACATATATGATTTCTTGAAATCAGAAAATGATTTCAGCATACCAATATTAGAAACCAGCCATAAAGAAAATTGTTTGTATATTGAACAAATCCCAGAAGCTGAAATAACATATACTGCTGATATAAATCATTATGAAAATCCTTTTGAAGTAGAGGTAATTGAAAACGCAGACCAAGAAGACTTGGAAGTTTTACAATGCAAAAATGATGAAATTCCAAGAGGTCTAGCACCTTTAGAACACCTTTTTGATTTTAACGATGTAGCCAAAGAACCAAGAATGGAGCCTGTGGAAACGAATGTAGAAGAACATAACATAGACAGTCTAGCAGAACCCAAGATGATCAAGCTGTCCAGCACTCTCCCAGCTCACATAAAATTGTAGTACATAGAGCTATTCAAAGAGTTTAAAGATGTTTTTTCTTGGGGATACAAGGACCTAAAATCGTATGATACCAGCATCATCCAGCATAATATCCCTTTGAAGGAAAATCAAAAGCCTTTCAAACAAAAACTAAGGAGAATAAACCCTCTTTTACTCCCTTTAGTTAAGGCAGAAATTGAAAAGATGCATGATGCTGGGATCATTGTACCAATTAGATATTCAGAGTGGGTATCAAACTTAGTCTCTGTTAGAAAGAAAACAGGGGAAATCAGGCTCTGTATTGACTTCAGAAATTTAAATAGAGCCTCTTTGAAAGACAACTACCCCTTACCCAAGATGGACCATATACTTCAAAGGGTATTTGGGTCGAAAAGGATATCCCTCTTAGATGGGTTCTCGGGTTACAACCAAGTGTTAGTGCTCCCAAGTGATCAAATCAAAACTGCTTTTACCACACCTTGGGGCACCTTTATGTATGTCAAAATTCCTTTCAGATTAATGAATGTAGGGGCCACCTTCCAAAGGGCCATGGACATAGCCTTTTCTGAAGATATTGGCTATTTCATAATCATTTACCTTGATGACATAACTGTTTTCTCAAAAACCGATGAAGAACATTTGATTCACCTAAGAAAAGTTTTTGAGAAGTGTAGGAAATTTGGCTTATCATTGAATCCCAAGAAAACACTCTTTGGTGTCCAAGAAGGTAAACTTCTTGGCCACATAATTTCAGAAGAGGGAATCAAAATAGACCCTGCAAGGATAGATGGCATATTACAAATCAGCCATCCAAGAAGCCTCAAAGAACTACAATCTTTCATTGGAAAGATTAATTTTCTGAGGAGGTTCATCCCCAACCTTGCTGAGCTATTAAAAAACATTACAAACATGCTTAAGAAATATGTTGGTATAAAATGGACATTACCAGCTAAACAATCATTCGAACTAGTCAAACAAGCTCTTACTCAAACACCAGTCCTGATTGGTCCGGATTTTACCAAGGACTTTTACATTTTTTCCTTTGCATCTGAGCATACAATAGCTGCAGTATTACTTCAAAAGAATGACTTGGGGCAAGAACAACCAATATCTTTCTTTATTAGGGCCTTAAGAGATGCTCCTCTCAAATATAACATCATGGAGAAGCAAGCCTTAGCATTAGTGAAAGCATTAAAATACTTTAGGGTCTATATTTTACACTCTCACATAATTGCTTTTGTTCCACATATTGTTGTCAAGGACATTCTAAGTCAAGACCCTGATGGTAAAAGGGGAAAATGGATTGCAACTATTCTTGAATATGACTTAGAAATTAGGCCCACCAAACTAGTTAAAGGGCAAGGGTTAACAAAACTTATGGCTGAGTCTAACTTCCAAGCACTAGACATGAATATGGTGGATGTGTTGGAAGAAATAGAAGAATATACTGCTCATTTTATTGAAGAAACATTTCTGAATTCTCGTTGGTATGCTGACATTGTTTATGTGCTTTTATATTTAAATGCCCCTCCTTCTTTATCCAAAACTAAATCTAGATTTTTGAAATAATAGGCTTTGAGTTTTTGCATTTTGGATGGGGTATTATATTGGAAAAATGTTGTTGGAATTTTGCTTAAATGTTTACTTGAAGATGATGCAGGAAAAATCATGCATGAATTGCATGACGGAGAATGTGGAGGACACCTCTACTGGAAGGCCACAACAAACAAAATTATTAGATCTGGTCACTATTGGCCTACCCTTTTCCCAGACACTCAAAATTTGGTCATGTCTTGCCATAAGTGTCAAATTTTTGATGGCAAAAGAAAACTTCTTCCCTTACCCTTACATCCTATCAGAGTTGAGGCACCTTTTCAACAATGGGGTTTAGACTTCATTGGGGAAATTCATCCATCCTCCTCAGCTCAACATAAGTGGATCCTAACAGCCACTGACTTCTTTACCAAGTGGATAGAAGATATACCTTCTAGAAATGCTAATGACTCCGTCATTATCAAATTCCTTAAAGAAAATATCCTATCCATATTTGGTTGTCCCAGAAAAATCATAACAGACAATGCTGCTACTTTTAAATCTAAGAATATGGTTGATTTCTGTTACAAATACCACATAACCTTGGGCCATTCCACTGCTTACTATCCCCAAGGAAATGGATTAGCTAAATCTTCCAACAAGAGCCTCATCAATATCATTAAAAAACTGTTGGAGAAAAATCAGAAATCATGGCACAGTAAACTGGTTCATGCCTAATGGGTTGATAGGTTAACTACAAAGAAATCAATAAATATGTCCCCCTATCAACTAGTCTATGGTATGGACGCAGTGTTTCCCACCTCATTGGGAGTTCCAGTAATGAAACTCCTTCAAGAAGTGTAGATTGAAGAGAATGATATGCAGAGAAGAATCAACCAAACAATCCATTTACAGCAGACCAGAGAGGAAGTCTACGAAAGAACATAGTTAGTCCAAGAAAATATGAAGAAGCTATTTGACAAGAGGACTAAGGAAAACAATTTCCAAGTTGGAAATGTTGTTCTTAAGTGGGATTCAAGGAGAGAAGAGAAGGGAAAACATGGTAAATTTGAGAACTTGTGGAAAGGGCCCTATATTATTCATGCTGAGAGGGGTCACAATGCATTTTTCTTGAAAGAATTGAATGGAGAAGATCTATATGGAGGTCATTTCAATGGCAGAATGCTAAAGCATTACTTCTGCCAAGAATCATAAGTTTCAAAACATTCTATTTTTTCATTGTAAATATTATAGTCTGAACATTGCATTCAAATTTATGGAAATCAAAAAGACAAAAACAGAGAAAGAAAGAAAGGAGGGCAGATTGTTTAAACAAGAAAGGTATAGCCCCATACCAAAAAAGAGAAACAAATCTGAAAGTGTGCAAGCTCAAATGCCACTCCTGAAGAACACACTTCTAATTAGTCAAAATGTTTAATCTTGACTAATTAGCTTTGAATTTTCTGTTGATAGGATAGTGAATTCGATTTTCCAAACTGTTTAATCTTGGCTTATTAGTAGATAGTTTAGGATAGAAATTAAAGGTTCAAACATGCTTAAAATCTGAACCTAAAGCTTCAAAAAGAAAATGACTCAAATCTGTTTCAAATTTTGAGTCAAAGGATGTAAGTAAAACTGGTTCCAATCAGCTTAAAATCTGAACCAGTTAATAAAGGAGAGACAACTCAAGCAAGAGTCAAGACAAAGCTGTAAAAAAGGAGAAGGAAATGCTTTGAAAAATCGGATCTTAAGCCTTCCTTTTGATTTAATTTTCTGCAAAAATAATGTCTATGTGCAGCTTGTTTTTATGCCATAGACCAGCATCAAGTTAGACTGTTCAATCCTGACTTGAATGCTTTTTAAATTTCTGTTGTAGAAATTAGAGAATAAAGTGTGTTGGACAGTTCAATCCCAACAGATAATAGATTATGTAGAGAATCATATGGACTCAACTGTTTAATATGAGTCCATGGAGAAATAAGGAGTAGAAATGGATTAGATTTCCTGCTTTCAAACGAATAAAATGTTGTGAAGGAGTTTTCCAATCCAAGTGCACTCCCATGAAGAAAAAATGTTAGATCAGTAGGATTGGGTAAGTAGAAATATTGTGTTGATGAAAACCCATTGTTTTTATGGCTGCTAATATGGTTTCAAAACAAGATCATCCCAGCAAAGGAAGGGGAGCCCAAAGGATAAGGCAACTGATTAGCCTCTCAGAGAATCCAAGCTTGAAATTCTTGATGCCTTCAAGAAGGCACCATCCCCAAGTGGAGCCATTGTTAGCCACCTATAAAAATTTGTTATACCAAAAGGTCGCTAAATCATTTTTGAGCCTTCAAGGAACAAATTTTATTACAAAAAGTGTTGGCTCTTGAAGACTTTTGAAGGCCTCATGCCTCTATCCTAAATCTTCCTTACTATGCTTATTATACCCAGGAAATTTTGCTGATTTCCAAAAGAGGATACTGCTGCAAGCACCATTTTCCCCCTTCCCTCCACCTCCAAAACTAACCTCATTTCACCCCTCCATTTCCCATGAAAATCCTTCATTTTCGTGTCTTTTCCCCTTTTTCCCCTTCATCAAAACCTTTGGATAAGGCCTAAGACTCCTTCTTGCTTTATCGAAACCCTCAAAACCTTTGAAAATCATTAAAAATCCATGAAAGTCATGTTTTTTATATATTATAGACTTAAGCCCCCTTGGGCTAAGTCCTTAACCCTTCCCCTCCATTTGTCTTGGTGCTAGAACCAAGCGCCAGCCTTCCAAGCGCTCATCACATCACCCGATCACGATTAGCCCTTCCTCCATAAACTCCAGTCATATGATTCCCCATATAACCCATGGCCCCACAGTCGGGTGCCTATCCACTTCGAATTAATATTTCCCCCCCCCAAAGTTTGAACCTTCGTTTATATAAAATTTTCGGTTTTTATTATATTCTAAAATTCTCCGCCAGTGCAAAAGTCTAGTCGCTCTGCACTGTAGATCTCATCTGCAGATCGACAGCACGTGACCTCTTGCCCCGTTGGTCCCCGCCATCCATTTACTACTGCAAAACCAAGGGGATTTCATCGCACCGCTTTTTGAGTGCGCGGCAGTTTCTTCTATTTCGCAGTGATTCCATACACCGGTCGCCACGTGTCTTGGGCCCATTTTCGAAAAATGTTGTTCATCGCGCGTTAAAAATTGGACGTGGACCTGGTGCGATATTGACGTCCACCGTCCGATCTGAGGCCACTCATCGGATGGTGATCGCTCTCCGAAGATGCCTGTGCGATAACCAGGGTACGACGCGTTTCATTACATCGTCTCTGTCGTCGATCTGATCTGCAAATCGACGACCCAAAGTTCATCACCCTGTTTTCCCCGCTTTGACTTTTTGCCTCCTCTCTCGATCGTCGACCTCTGTGCGATCGACGACTCCGATTTAATTCCTTCCCCCATTCCCTTTCGACTCATTTTGACCAATCTCGACCGTTGGATGATGGCATCCAACGACCACGCTCTCTCCATGCGCCTTCTGAAGCAATAAACTCATACATGCAGGATTTCATAATGTTGTTTGTATTTTGCAGAGTTCTAAGGTTTTTTTACTACGTTTGAAGAGAATTTAGAGGCAGAGGGTGACAATCCTCCTGCCTTCGATTCACCAAAAGAAACCATTCGCAGGAAAAGCTCTATGTTTCATCAATGGTTCATGAGGCACTGATGCCATATTACCCCTGCGCAGCCCTGCACGCTAATAAACACAGCAAGTCAATCACAAATCAAAGAATATCAGTGTCGAGAGACAAAAATGCACCAGCACGAAAGTTTTAAAGACTGATTTGTGGAGGATTATGACCAACAATGGATTATTAAAAGCCTAATCCTCCCAATTAAGCATAGTTTGAGGAAAGTCATGAGTGTTTTCTCAGACAGAGAGCCTACACTGCCACACCAAAGGCTAATTGAATCCCCCAGCTACCACAAGGCCACCTACAACCTCAAATCAATCAAAAGAAGGCTGAAGTTATTACCAAACAACATATATTTTGCATCAATACAACTGAACAGTTAATTCAACCAAAGGAACTTATTGTGAACTGTCAGCAGAAGTTATTGCAAAAATAACAAGGAGCCTTGAAGTCAACAAATTCTTTCCAGCAAGTCTAAAAGTTAATGTAAACCAATTAATACTGGGGAAATACCAAAAGTCTTCTCTATTAAGCCCCTCAAAGGCCGAGAGACAGTGCACTGTATTAATTGAACTTAGAAGATATTTTATCCCATTCCACCTCCTCATTTTCTCTATAAATACTACTGAAGAAGATGAGAAAGTGTTGGTTGGTTGATTACTAGTTGTAATATTGAAACTCACTGAAATAATACATAGTCTGTTGAAGTTGAAGAACAATTTGAAGTCTTGGAAGCCTTGATGATGTTGTTGCATGCTTGTTCCTAAGAAGGCTCTATCATTGGATCCATGAGCTTGGCTGTTGGTGAAGTATTATGAACTGTTTAATGTTTTCTCCTATTTTCATTCTGTTCCATAGTATCTTACTACAGTAGGTTGAAAGTTTTAGGCTAAGAAATGACTCCTGGAGGCACCTTAGACCTGTTCATCCTTCACTGTTTCATGTTTTCTTCTGCTGAGGTATTTTAGAGTCTTGAATCTCTCTCTTTAGTCCTCATGCTTGTTTATTTCCTTAATAGTTCGAAAAGTTGGTTTCAGGATGATTTATGGTTCTCCCTGCTTGTCTGCTACCACTTAAAAACTGTTATTGAAGTTTCCCTTTGAAGTTTTGTGTTTACAGTGAGTCAAGGAGGTCTATTCTGATCTTTCCCTTTGTCCTTGCTTAAACAGTTAGCTTAAAGGTCTTTATAGTTGTGATCATAGATGTGTTAGGTGTTCCCTCTTCTATGACTATAATTATCAGTGAATATTTTATGTTTTCTAAGTCATTTGAAATAAAATCTTTGAGAAAATAGGGTGTTCCCCGAATCTTAGATTTCATTTTAAAAGTTGTTTTGAAATCGTTATTTGCTTAAAGGTGTGTTTTGTAGAATTTATGGTTAGCCCTATCTACCAAATATCTCTTTATTGATTCAAATTGTGCTTTCAAATCCCCTTCGTTGAGAATCAAATTTCTCCTTCCAAATCATTGATGTCCATCTCATTCCAAAACCAAAGGATCCTGCGGCCAAGTTAGATTTTCCCTCTGATATCCCATATCCATTGATGAGTATGTTATGACCTTTTATTGACTCCATTACACAATGAACCGGATGTTTCTCCATTTTGTGTATCTTTCCTAGACCTTTCATGTTCTGCTGTATCAATTCAACCAAACAAACAATCAAACACCTGCATTTAATAACTAGTCTAAAACTAATACTCAAAGCACACAAGATAAACCTTTGCAAACAAACATTTGAGAGATCCCTCTCTGAGAACAGGAGGACTAGACCCTGGAACTATAAAGATTGGTTCTAATTTTGCCTTGTCTTTTGATTTTCCAAAATATCAAAACACAGGACACCAACAGGCTCTGCATCATTTGGTAATAGAGTGCAGATAAAATTTGAGTTCTACTCTTAGAAATTCAGCGAATATGCCACCTAGGAGAGGAGTTGGAATAGGTCGAGGAAGGCATGAAGCCAATGCAGTCTTACTGGAAGAGATTCCACATCTTCGCACAAGAATTAGATCATGGAAATTGCTCAAAGGAGAGCACCTAATGAGGGGGATGCCAGTGATGTAGAGGAATCTTCTAAGGAAGAGGAAGAGGAAGAAAACGAAACTGCCAAAGTTCTCAAGATGTTGGTCAAAACAAGTGGAAGACCAAAGGTGGAAATACCTTTGTATGAAGGGACCCTTAATGTGGAAGAATTGATGGATTGGATCAGTTCGTCAGATAAATATTTTGATTTTGAGGAGGTCGATGATAAAAGGAAGGTTAAAAAAAGGTAAAATTTGCAGCTGCTAGGTTAAAGGTCCACGCAGCCATCTGGTGGGATGAATTACAAAAATCCAGAGAGAGGAAGGGAAATCCTAAGATTAAGTAGTGGGAAAAAATGGTGAATAAATTGAAAATAAATTTATGCCTAAAGATTACTAGTTGAATATTTTAAAACAGTTACAGAACTTGAGGTAGAAAGGAATTATTGTCAAGGAGTACATGGAGGAGTTTTACAAGCTGAGCATTAGAGAAGGACATGTTGAGGATGACGTAGAAAAATTAGCCAGATATATCAATGGCTTGAGATATGACATACAAGATGAAATCAGTCTATTGATTCTGAAGACAATTTAAGATGCCTATCAAGTAGGTTTTAAGGTAGAGGAGAAAATGTTGAGAAAGCAAATTCAGAGAAATAGAGGTAAAAGTCCAGTAAGAGGAAGAGGGGCTTCCAGATCTAGGTTCTAGCACTAACAGAATGGAGTAGGATGTTCGAGTAGTAGACCTCTGCAAAGAGGAGACTCTGGTAGAGGGAGATTTGTACACAGAGGTAGAGGCCGAGGAAGATAAATTCAGTGTTACACATGTGGAGAATGGGGACACGGATCATGGGGTTGTTCTCATAATAAACCAACAAATCAACAGAATGTGAATGTAGCCAAGGCAAAAGAAGAAAAACCTCAGGACACAGGGAAAGAAGAACCACCTGAGGCAGGAGAGTCCTTATTGTTAAAAAGAGTATTACTTAAGGCAGAGAAGGAAGCAAATGAACCAGCTTAAAGGAAGAGCTTATTCAAGACTGCATGAAAGTCTAAAGAAAAATGCTGCAAGGTTGTGATTGATAGGGGAAGCACTGATAATCTTATTTCCACAGAGATGGTTGATAACTTGGGGTTGTTTAAGATGGTACACCCTACTCCTTACAAAGTGTCATGGCTACAGAAGATACATCAAATTTTAGTGACCAAAAAATGCAGAGTGGAGATACAGATTGGTACATATAAAGATGTCATACTGTGTGATGTGATGCCAATGGACGTGTTCCATATATTGTTGGGAAGACCCTGGCAGTTTTATAGTAAATCCATTCACGATGGTAGAAATGTTGGAAATATTGTAATTAATGGCAAAGGAGCACAAAGGAGAATCACCTGAACTATCATTAAGGCAGAGGAGCAGAGAAGCAGCAACAATAAGGAAAAGAAGCAGATCAACAAATAATGCAGTAATAAAACATAAGAGAGGAAAGGAGTAGCATTAGACCATCAGTAAAGGCACCAAAGGAGAAAAGGCAACAAAAAGGAAAAGGCAGCAAGCATGACAATCACAAGTTGGAGTGAATCACAAACAGAAGAACAAGCTTAGGAGAGTTCAACGCTTTTAAAAAGGGGACAAAGCGAAACGCTTTAGTGCACAACATAAGTCAATTGGATTTTCAAGACACATCGAGGATCAGAGATCTTACAAAATCCTCTATTTGATTGAATATTGTATTAATCACATAGTAGAAAGAAATTGGAAATTACAGTGTTTATGTGTGGGAGAACTGGTGGTGTAGAGTGGCGAAAACTGAAAGAAGAAAAATAAATTAAGGTAGAGAACACTTAGAAGAAGTCCAAGGGAAGCGATCGGATGATGAAGATCGAATCGCAGAATGAAAGTTTTAAGATTTAACGACAGAGATTAGAGCGAGTGGGAGAGATGAAGAAGAGTCGCATGAAGGATGAGCGGACGATCAGGATTAGATCACAGAAGTGAAGGCGATAGATCAACAGCGGATGACGTTTCGTGAGTTTTAACATTGCAAATGTTAGCAGATAGTGTTAAGGCCGTTGCAAGGTAAGTGAAATTGTATGCAATGTGAAGTGGAGAAGGGCACGTGTCAGCACTGCGCAATATCACAGATCGCAAGAAATAGAGGGTAACCACAAAGTAAATCTTATAAAGTGCGAAGTGCGATAAAGTGATAACTGTTAGATCTGGGCATAGATGAACGACATACAGTGAATTGCGAGTTCGCACATCACAATTGTTAGCAGTTAACACTAAGGTATGTTAATTTGTTTTACGATGCGGTAAGGTTAGAAAGTTGTGAAGCGGTAAGGTTAGAAAGTTGCGATGCAGGGAAATGGAGGAGCCACGTGTCGGCACTACGCATTAGCGCACATCGCAGATTTTATGTTTTTGTGCTTAAGGTTCGCACGGTAAGTTATGTTGGATGCGATGCGATACGATCACATATCACACAAGATAGGAGATACGTTTAGTGCTAAATGTTAAAGGTTGCAGGCAAGAAAAGTGTGATTTACTATGATTGGTCAAGTATTTTGGGACATGATAACCCATGTTTCGTGTCTGTTATGTGCGTTTTGTTATAAAATATGTGATTTTTATCGGTAACATATGTATGTGGAATAAAATCCTATATTGTACTCCATTGCGTTAAAAGGAAGTTTATGTGGACCATGACCCACAAGTCTGCGGGGTTTGTGTAAAGAAGTCAACCAAGATGAAAAGTGTCATGTAGATGTGGCTGTGTGTTGAATGAAAAGGCTGAACGTGGAAGAAATGACTCAGGTAACAAAAGAAAAGACTAAACACAACAAGAAAAGGCTCGGGTAAGAAAAAGAGCACGGAGCTCGTGCAGAACAATGCAACAACATGGGTTGAGTCGGGAAAAAAGGTGGTCATGCAACACAGTTGGAATATAACTGTAGAAACATAAAATAAAAAGGGACAACAAGAAGAGGACAAACACACATCAAATCTAAGAAGCTGAAAGGGTTGAGTGAAATATTTGATTGTAACTGTAAATGTATTAATTATTTTAAATTGTTTGTGATGCAAAGGCAAGTCTCCATGGCAAAGAAAAACTCCAATTAATACTGAAATGAGTGTATATATTGTTGAAACATCCTGAATATGCTAAGTGAGGAAATGAGTGGGTGGAAGGAAATATTCATTCCTGTTCACTTCATATTCCCATATAGAATTCAAACAACCATGAAGTGATCTCTATAAACGTTGTTATTGTAATATGCATAGAGTGGTTAGAGAGTGGAATAATGAGAGACATCAGATAGAGATGTTGTGCAGACCAAGAGCTGGCATGAAGCAAATTTGAAGGCTGAATAAACAACATTGAAGAAGGATAAAAACATAGTTTATATCCAGGTAAATCAAAATATGATTTTATTGTAGTGTGAGGGAGTTGGTGCTTCCATATCAAGTTGTAGCTTGATAGACTTCCAGTTGTAGGTGGTTAAGGTAGGAGCCTCCTGTGGGTTGTATCCTGTAGAAAATAGATTGGAGTTGAAGCTTCCTTGCAAGTTCCAGCTTGTAGAATTTGGGGTAGTAGCCTCCTATAGGTTGGAGCCTACAGAAAATTAGTTTTGAGAGGGAGTTGGAGCTTGCCTCTGTGTTGGGGTTCTTGTGTTTTGGCAGGTTTGGCAATACCAAAAGACAAGACAACATCAAACCACTTTGGGATCTCAGGATCTAGCCCTCCTGGATCCAGAGAGGGATCTCTCTATAAAAGGCAAAGAAATATATGTCTTTTAAGTTCAATTTAAAGGTATTAGGCTATTTATAAGGCTCAAGGGTTGTTGTTTTGTTTGTTTGGTTGTTGGGAAACATGAAGGAAGGGTTCAATGTAAGACAAAGGTGAGCAAAGAAGGATTTTGGCAATGGGGAGACAATTCAAATGAAACTCAGGTTCATTGGGCAATGGGGTCATAAAAGGGTTTACTTGCAATTCAATATCCAAGGCTTTCAAATGGGCTAGTCATCTAAAACAGAGGATCTTTTAAAGATGATAGTGTGGGATGAAATCATAAGGAATGAAGGTGAATGACAAGGAAGCCTTCCAAGGTGACCACCTTAAGAGCTAATCCAGGGATAGGGCATGCCTTAACCGTCTGTGATCAAACTCCTAATGAGACTAACTCTTCAGATAATAGAAAACATTAAAGATTTAACACAAAGGTGAAGCCTGAGATCAGAGAAAGACTTTGAACTTTCAATGCTTTGACATTCAACTTAAGGGATCTTAGAAAAACTTAATTGTTAGAAAATGACCCTAGTGAGACAGAATCAACTCTAATCTCCCAGTATCCCAATTCTTTCAATTAAAACCAGACAAGAACATCTAAGAACAGACTCTAAATTCATGCATCAGTAAGCAGGGAAAACCAACTACTACACTGGCTAAATTATCTTGAATTAGTTCTCAGATTGCACAATTGGTAGAAAAAATCAAAGATAAGAAGAGCAGGAAGCATTAGGGTACCATGCAAGGGTATATCCTAAGCCAGATTACTGATTCTTATAAGAGAAATGAAATATGATGAATTACAGAAGGAAAACAGAGACAAAGATAGAACACATCACCGCTGCTTTAAATCAGGATCGAATGAGAATGCTTGTCATATTAAAGAGCAACACCAGTCATATAAAACATTGTCCAACAGCTTGATATTCAGTCTGAAATCATCTCCTCAGCCTATTCTACAACTGATACACACAGAACTCTATCTCAAGAGAAACAACTTACAATCCACGGTTATCCAAACAACAACCTTTACAATGTATTTCTCTTGAGTTATTATAGCTGAAAGAGAGGCAGCAGAGGTAGATAGAACTTTAAATGAAACATTAAAACAGAGGAAGAAGAGTGCTCGAGGCCCATTCTATATTAATATCCCTTCATTGGCTTTCAGTACTCTTTGGATGAAAGATTGGTCTTCGACAGGCTGATAATAACTCCAGGTATGTCTCTTGAAATACTTTTCGGCTATCTGTATTCTGTAGTACTCTGGGAAAAGTAAGGCAGATAAATGACTTTAGGCTTACCATAATGTGTAACAAATGCTCTGGCTATCTTAGGACTACTGTCAGGGTGGTTATCTTCTCTTGAAAATTGATGGAGAATAAAAGCGTTATGGGAACTCGTCCTTTCTTGGGAAAGAACCTTCTGCTGATGTGAAACACTGATAAGGTTTGTTTTTGTGTTTTAGGCCTCATTAGGCCTTCTATGTCATTCATAAGGTCTTCAATCTGTACATTCGCCCTCTAACACTAGATTAAAGCTTTAAATCTTCAATAATAGGCTTTAAATCACTTTAAACATTCACTGATACTCTTTGCCGCTTCTGTTGACTGTTTTTGTGTGTAGATGTGCAGGTTTAATGGTGCTGGAGGCTTTGCAACAGTGTTAATAACTCTGATTTGGATGAAAACATGCGTTTAAAATGCCTCAGGAGTTCCCTGCAATCTCTGGCTCTGAATAAGATTCTCTATGCTCTGTGATTTTCCTGTCTGTGATGGTGAGACAGGGAGCGATTTTAATCTCTTGTGACCCTGCAAAACACAATAAACATGTTAAGAAATCCATGGGAGTGGAAGGGGAAATGCTGTGGAGGCCAGTGGGAATGGTGTCGCAGCAATAGAAATGGTGGAAACAGTAGAGAAACGGCTGAAATTGTTGTGAAATGGTGAAAAAATGATCTGATGGAGGTATGGTACGAAGAGGACTCTGGACCATTGGATTAGATTGGTAGATGATAATCGACGGTGGAGATTCACTGGTGCAGTTGCTTTAGTGGTTAGGCGGAGAAATTAAATTTTAATGTAAAACATAAAAGTTAAACCTTTGGGCGAATTACAAAGGAAAATGAGTGAAACGAATGAAATCAGAGGCTATTTGATGGTGGGACTGGAAGAGCGGAGGGAGATTGACTGTGGGCCGTTGGATCTTAGGAAGAGATCAACGGTGGAGATCCTCCGACTAAATCATTGGAAGCTCCGATGAAAACAATATGATTGGGGACGTGATGAGACTTGAGCCATTGATCTAGATCCGATCAACGGTTGAGATCTTCGGGAAAAGCTTTCAGAAGAAAAGGAGGGGAAGTGGTTTCTAGAGGAAAAACCACTATTTTCGCGTGGCAATAAAATGGTTTTGAAATTTTCCCAAAAAAACGCGATATGGTTTGCCGCCCGACACGCGTCCTTTTAAAACCGCTTACATCACGTAAATTTGAACTGTTAACCGTCGGATACTAAAATCACGCGATATGCACCCTAGCCGTTGGATGTGGGACCGAGAGATCTGACGGTGTAGGATGGTGCACGATACGAGGAGATGCACAGTCGATAAGGTGGGAGAGTCAGCGGTGGTTTTAATGAGGGCCGTCAGATCTGCATAATGGGCGGTTAAGATCGAAAGCATGAGAGCCAATGTTCCAAAGGGGAAATGATTATAATGAAGGGAAGAGAAAATATCGACCGTCAGATCTAAGGGATGGATGGTGGAGATTTCATAGAGAGAGCGGAGGCAAAAGGGCCAATGCATGGGCGGGGAGAAAGGAGAGCCATTGGATCAATCGGGATTGACGGCTGAGATCCAATCGCATCGGAGAAAGGCAGGGGCCAAAAATCCAATGGTTTTGAACTTGCGATCATGTGTGGACCGTCTGATCAAAGGTGATATCGACGATAGTGATTGGATCAGAGATCGCCAATCGGAGGGCAAATGGTGGCATTTAAAATTTCTTGTGATTGGCGGTGATGTGATTTTGCGCTAGCCGTCGGATCTATATGGATGATCAACGGTGGAGATTCAGTCGGAGATCGCCAATCGGGGGAGGCGAGGTGGAACTCATGATTTCTTGTGATTGGTGGTGAAGGCGATTAGCACTGACTGTTGGATTGTTTAAGGAGATCAACGACGGAGATCTCAGCGGAGGCCGATAGAACAAAAACTCTCGCATCGGAAAATTTCACTTAACAAAGGAAAAGGCACACTCGGAAAGCTTTCCGATTGCGATTAGCGCCTGAGGCTTTAGCGCCTGGTCTTGGGCGCAGGTCATATGTGGGGAAGTGGTTAGGGGCTTAGCCGAAAGGGGCTTAGGCCTGTTATAGGGTAAAAAGAGGGTTTTAGGCCAAAAAACAGAGTTTTCAGGGCTTAGAAAGGGGTTCCGGTAGAGGAATAAAGGGGTTTTTACACCAAATGAAGGGAGCCATAAGGTTTAAAAAGAGGAATTTGATGGTTTAGAGGGCTAAGGAGGGGATTTTTGAGGGTTTTTAGGGAAAATTTGTGAAGGGAAAAAGGGGTGAAAATGGGGAATTTGAAGGGATACAAGGGATCAGATGGAGGCTTTCTTGAGCACAATTTCTTTCACAAACAGTGAGGCTTTCTAAATGGAAACAACAGTGAGGATATTTACAAGGGAAAAGCACATAGAGGCTTCAATAATGAGATATTTTCAATGGAAATGTATCTCTTGAAGACTCAGGAACAAATTTAGCCACCTGTTTGCTTTGTCAAAAATTTATAGGTGGCTAACACTCTGCATCACAAAAATAATAAGATGTGGTTTTCTCCCTTTATGGTTTTCCACTTATATCTTCTGTCATATGTGCTTGATGATTAAGTATTGATGTGATGTTTTAATCTATTTAATTACTTGTTGTCCACACATTATGTTTTTTGATCCATTATGTATTAAGTTATTTATGAAATTAAGGTGTAAATGATTTGAATGAAAAATTTTAAATGTCCATGAATGAATTAAACTGATTCACCCACCCCCCCTCCCCTTTCATTTTAACTAAGGTTTCATCAATTGGTATAAGAGCCAGTTCCTTCTGTATCAGTTTAACAACAGGAAGGAGATCCTAGGTCCCCAAAATGGCTAGCCTAGAAGGATGCTCAACAAATAAAGTCCCATTGTTTACTGGCACAAACTATGCTTTCTGGAAAATAAGAATGAGGACATACGTAATGTCTCGAGGAATAGAATTTTGGGCTATTATGGAAGAAGGATATGCTCCAAAAGATACTGACATAGAAAAAGAAGTCAAACAAAATTTCATAGCTAATGCAAAAGCCATGAATGCACTTTTGAGCGGTCTGTGTGAGTCAAAATTTATCAAAGTAATGCACAGTGAGACTTCCAAAGGTATCTGGGATACATTAGAAAATATCCATGAGGGAGATAAAAAGGTGAAGATGGCCAAACTGCAAGCCTATAGAGCTCAGTTTGAAAATGTAAAAATGAATGAAGATGAAGATGTAGCCAGTTTCTTTTTAAAGGTTGTGGAAGTTGTGAATAACATGAAAGCTCTAGGAGAAATCATTAAGGAATGTGTAATTGTACAAAAGATATTGTGATCTTTACCATCTAGGTTTAACCCTAAGGTTTCTGCCATAGAAGAAACAAAAAACTGGGAAACATTGACTATGAACCAATTTCTTGGAAACTTGATGGCCTATGAGATGAGACTTCCAAAAGGGAATTAAAATGTGAGGGAGGAAGCCTTTAAGGCAGATAAGTGCCGAGAAGAGAAGGAAAGTACATTCTCCTTTTCTGATGAAGAAGAGGCCAAATTTGTCAGAATATTGAAGAAAGGCATAGGTAAGTATAAGGGTAAGCTTCCATTTAAGTGCTTTAATTGTGGAAGAGTGGGGCACTATGCATCTAAATGCCCTCATAAGAAAATAGAGAACCAGTCAAAAGGGAAAGGGAAAACCAATTTCAGCAAAAGGCCGAAAGGGAAAAACTTTAATAGAAGAACATTTTATGCCTAAGAAGAAAACGGTGCATCTGAGAGCTCAGATGAATCCCCCAATGAAGAAGGAACATCATAATTCATTTTGATGGCCAAGGAAGATATTGAGGAAGATCTCCGAGAATTTAAAGAAGAAGGTGAGGTCGATATTGAGGGGGAGCTAATTAGTGCCCTGGAGGAAATAGACAAACTTCAAATTAAGAGTAAGAAACAAAAAGAGATTCTTCTGAAATATGCAAAGACAAAACTATATTCAGAAGATCTTATTAAATTGAAGATTGAACTAGAAGAATCAAGGAAACTAGAAGATATTTTGAGAAGAGAAATAAAGGAGAAAAATGAGGAGCAAGAAAAACTGGAAGAAGAAGTGGTAAGCCTAAGGAAGAAATTAGGAAAGGCCCAAATTGAATTAACTATGAATATTTCTCAAATGAAAAGCTCTGGAAATTTGGAAAAAATTATAAGTGCTCAAAGACCTCCTCATATAAAGGTTTGGATAGGCTATGAAGGAGAAACCAACAAATCCAAGGCAGAAGATAACAAGAATATGATTTTTATAAAAGCTGTAAAGGATAATGAAGCAGAAAACATGGGATCCACAAAATTAGAAACCAGCAAGACCATGTTATATAATGAAACAAACAGAAATAAGCAGCAACCTCAAATGACAAAGAAAGAAATGAAGAAACATTCAACTGCAAAAGACTCATATGCTCCTAAGGATGAATTGAACAAATTCAGAAGATGTCAAAGGATGTTCCTTCCCCTTGTGAGAAGCGTCACTTTATTTTCTTGCCACAAACCTGGACATATTGCGACATACTATAAGACAAAGCAAATCCAATTGAACCAACAAAAGATGCAACAAACGAAAAGACTACCTCCAACAACTCTCTCTGTTAGAGACAATTACTACTTCCATGGGTATTGTTTCTGTTGTAAAGGGTTCGACCATAAATCCATGGAGTGGAGAGCATATATACAGAGACTGAAGTATGGAAACTCAAGGGGAATTATGTTATGAAAGAAACTCCAAAAATAGAAGAGAAGAGAGATCAACGCCTTAGAAATTAGCCACTTTGAGGGGTCAACCTCCAATACATTACATAAATGAACAATTATTGGATGATACAAATGACAAAACCTCCTTCTATATATAGGGGTCCATGGGATCACAATATAATCCTAGTTTACCTAACAATAATAATTTAAGGGAACAATAATAACAATATGGGGGTTACAGGGGCACAATAATAACAATAAGGGGGATACACTAATAAAAATAAGGGACTACACTAGTAATATGGGGACCTAACATGCCCCTCTCCTTCAAAAAAGTGTTTTCCTCAATGCTTGAGTAGCTCTGGATGCTTCTATATAAAATTCTCATCCTCCCATGTAGAATCTTCAGTGGGTAAGTTCTTCCACTTGATGAGATACTTTGAAATTGATTGATTTTGTAGCTGTCGAGTTCTTGTTTCCATGACTGTTTCAGGTTCCAGTATGATTTTTCCTTCCTCATCAAGTTCTGGAAATATTGTTTGAACTGGAATTTTGTCACTTATAACCTTCTTTAAGCATGAAACATGGAAAACTGGATGCACTCGCGAAGAAGCAGGAAGCTCCAATTTGTATGCCATAGTACCAATCTTTTGCAACACCTTGTAAGGACCATATTACTTTGGTGATACTTTATTATCCTTCTTAGCTTGCTTGAGGGACATTTGTTTGTATGGTTATAGCCATAAAAATACCCAGTCTCGTACATCAAAATGTCTCTCACTGTAATGTTGATCTTCCTGTTGTTTCATTCAATTTTGTGTGAGATTGAGGTTATCCTTTAGGATTTGGAGAACTTGTCATGCTCGATGATTCTGCTTGACACACTTTGTAATTTTTCTTAAAGATGGTGTGGACATATGGATGATATCCACAAACGCCAAATGGGGTAGTTTTTCACTAAGAAGATGTAGTCAAGTGTTATACCACCAGTCAACGAGAGGTAACCTCTTGACCCATTGTGTTTTCTTATCAGATACAAAGCAACGAAGACATCCTTCCAAACATTTATTCAATATTTTAGTTTGACCATTGGATTGAGGATGATAAGATGAGTTATGATCTAGTTGAGTACCAAAACAAGAAAATAATATCGTCCTAAAATTTCCAGTAAAAATGGGATTTCTGTCACTTAAAATAATCTTTGGGTTTCCATGAAGTCATTAATCTAGAGCTCATGTCAAGAGTGAACCAGCCTTGCTTTAAATCGATGAGATAATGCACAAAAGTGTGCATTCTTGGTAATTCTATCAACTACCACCATGATGACACTCTGTCCTTTGGACTTAGGTAAACTTGTGATAAAATCCATTGAAATCTCCTCCCAACATTGACTTGGAAGGGATAAAGGTTGTAGAAGACCCAGGGTCTTAATTGTCTCAACTTTATTTTGCTATCAAACCAAAGATTCTGCCACAAAATTTTGAATATCAGATTTAAGGTCATCCCAAAAATATTATTTCTTCACCCTGTGGTAAGTTTTTAAAAATTCTGTGTGTCCCCCTAAAGGATAAGTGTGCAATTCCAAAAGAATATTTTGTTTTATTTGGGAATTCTTACAAAGATATAAGTGATCTTTGTACCATAAGGAATCATTTTTCCAACTAACTGTATCAGATGTAATAGGATCTTACTTCAACTTTTGAATGAGTGTCCGCACTTCTTTGTCCTTCTTCCATTCATGTGTTGCTTCGGTTATCCAATCTGGTTGGATAATAGAAATTGCACAAAGCAATGCTTCCACCTCTTCATCATTTCTTGAGAGTGCATCTACAACAACATTTAGCTTCCCTTTTTTGTCGATGATTTCAAAATCATAACCCAACATCTTTGTGACCCATTTTTGCTGCTCTTCTGAAGATAGTCTTTGTTCCAAAAAGTGTTTAAGATGATCATGATCAGTTTTTACCTTGAAGTGCCTTCACATTAGGTAACGTCACCATTTCTTTAGTGCATTTAGTATTGCCAACATTTCCTTCTCATAAATAGCTTTCTTTAAATACTTTCCTTTGATTGGACGACTTTCAAATGCAATGGGTCTTCCTTCTTGCATTAACACAACACCAATTCCTTTTCCTGAGGCATCACATTCCAGAATAAAGGTTTTTGTGAAGTCTGGCGTAGCTAAGACCGGTGCCAGGCACATTGCCTCTTTAAGATGTTCAAAGGCCTTAGTTGCTTCAAGAGTCCATGAAAATGCATATTTCTTCAATAATGTTGTTAGAGGTTCTACTATTCTCCCATAATTCTTAACAAACTTGCGAATATACCCTGTTAACCCGAGAAATCCTCGCAATTGCTTTATGGTTTTGGGGACTTTCCATTGCTTAATGGATTTAATTTGGTTAGGGTCTACCTTAACACCCTCGTGAGATACAATATGACCCAGATATTCCACCTCTTGTACTCCAAAGAAACATTTGGATTTTTTTGCATATAATTGTTTCTCCTCCAATAGTTTGATCACCCTATCAACATGTTGAACATGATCCTTCCAAGACCTGGTGTAGATTAGTATGTCATCAAAAAATACTATCACAAATTTTCTAAGGAAGGGTTTGAAAATGGAATTCATCAACCGTTGAAATGTAGAAGGTGCATTGGTAAGGCCAAAAGGCATGACCAAAAATTCATAATGACCCTCATGAGTTCAAAATGTTGTTTTCGGAATATCTTCAGTCTTCATTCTAATTTGATGATATCCTGAATGAATATCCAACTTAGTAAAATAAATAGCGTCATGTAATTCATCCAATAATCCATCAATAACAGGAATGGGAAATTTATCTTTAATAGTGAGCTTATGGGGCTCCCTACAATTTGGACACATGCACCATGATCCATCCTTCTTGTGCACCAATACTAGTGGAGCAGAGAAATAACTTTGACTAGGTTGAATTATACCAGCTTCTAACATTTCTACAATCGTTCGTTCAATTTCACTCTTTTGGGCATAAGGATATCTGTAAGGCCTAATGTTTGGAGGAACACTTCCTAGAATCAAATGAATAGCATCATCATGATCACTAATAGGTGGGAGTCCTTTGGGAGTATCAAACATCTTGGAATGATTGTCGAAGACCTTTTGGAGTGATCAGAAATGGATCATGGACCAGAATGATAGCTCAAAATTCAAAGTGCTCGGAAGAGTTCCGAACCTGAATGAATGGAAAGGTCTCATCACTGCGATTTTGATGTCGTGAATGGTTCTCAAAACTGAGGTCATATGTGAAAGTTATTGAGGTTTGAAATTGTCCAATGAACTCCAAAACATGACTTTTTGACTAAATTGACTATGCCATTTAAAAAAAATATATTTAAGGCAAGTTAAATTTTTATTAAGTTTTGAAGGCCTATTAGAGGGTGTCACGTGGCCTGCCCAGAGGCTGCCACGTGGCCCCAGGCCATGGGTTGAAAGTCTTGGTAAAATGGTGTAGTTCATGGGTTTTGAACGCCCGACCCGACTACTCGGGCAGAGGGACCCGACCGGCACGCTACGGGGGTTTCATTGAATGAGTCAGGTCGTGGAACGTGTTGTTGTTCGTGTTGTTGGGTGGAAAATTTTGGGGACCAGCACCTCAGGGCCAACCCCTGTTGCGACGTGACCACGAGCTATGAACCACGGGCTTAAAGCCTTTGCACCCACGGTGATTTGTAAAGGGGCTAGCCCTCAGAGCTAGCCTCGACATCCATATGACCCTTACGCAGTGACCAAGGGTGCGGCTTGAAGCTTATCTGCCAGAAGTTGACAGTTAGCGGCTTTTCAACATGTGAATGCGCCAACAAAAAACTGTCACATTTAATGTTTCTGCCTATTTTGGGGCGTGGATCCACCAATTCCGATTTGAACGCCATTTTTTCGGCTTTAACTAGAGTTCCTCCAGTTTTGGAGGAGGTTTTTTAGTGACACTGGGAAAAAAATTGTTTTTGCCATAACTTTCTCAATTTTGGACCAAACAAGATGAAATTTTAGTCAATTTTGTGTCTCTTTGACATTCTAAGAAGTTTGGCATAGGTGTTAGGTTGAACAGAGGTCATTTTCATCACTTTTTTCTTCGAGGAAGATGAAGGGGCCATCAGAGCCACCATGAGGCCAAATCAGTTTGAGGCCTAGCCAGGGGAGCTAGAGTCCTTTTCCAGAGTTCCAATAGTATAAATTGGATAATTCAGATGTCATGAATTTGATGAGATGGTTTGCAAATCTTGTAGAGAATTTTTGAAGGCCAAAAATCTCCAGTAAAGTTCCAGGGGCCATTAGTGCCAGCTTTTGCCAGCAGCAGTGCAGGGCTTAGCCATAGCTGCTTGAGACCATATGCAGTGAACCAATGGTCATTCTTGACTGAAAAAATCATTCTAAATCTAGTGACAAAGGATTCAGAAAGTGTTGAATACTTTTAGAGGTGGAAAACTCAACAGAGAATTTTTCATTGACCCTAGTGCCAGGGGGTACCGATAGGTGATTGAGGCAAAATCAGAGTAGCCGGAGGAAATTTTGATGAATGAAAAGTATATATTAACTATTTAAAACATTTTGGAACCAATGGAAGTGGGTTTAGAAAATTTTGAGAACTTCTAGAGCTCGAGAAGCTGATGTGAAGTTTTGGGTAGCCCTGGGCAAACCATGGAGGATAGCCTAGTTTGGGGACGCTGTGCTTGATTTGAGAAATTTATAAGTTGGTATTTGGTGTTTGAAGTGTGTTGGATACATCAAGAGTGGTTTCAGTGACAGAAACAAAATTCTGATGGATTTTGTGCCATTTAGAAGCTCAGAGTAGCTTAGTGCACTGACAGAAGGAGTCGTGTCAACAAGAGCCTAAAGCTGTTTGCAGAATTTGGACAACCATTAGAGGGATATTGATGGTATTTTCAGTCCTTTGGATCATTTTTGTATTCATTGGAGTTAAGTATATACTTGTAAAAAAAAACTTATCATAATCCCAAAGAGCCGAGTCAAGATGACCAAGCGCAAAGGAGACGTAACCCACGAGATTTCGGGTGAACTCCCAGATTAAGTTTGTTGTTGTGTTTAAATGCTTTATTTTCCGCATTATTTTGCTGATATACATGTTAAATTTCAGCAAGAATAGATGAAATTAAGACACATAAACAATAAAAATTCATACACCACTTTCTAGTAAATAATTCCGCAAAATTATCAAGTACAAGCTAGATCATTTAATTTAAACTGAGTGGTAGGTTCTTGAAATACATACAATTTATCCAGACCATTTTCAGATCAGGTTGGTATTAGAGCATATTTTCTTGCTTAACATAGCACTTGGTTGCTTGATTGTATAGCTTGAAAGGTGTTTAAATAGTGTAAAAGATTGACTACTTTACTGTTTGCAAACTGATTGTTGTTTGAGTTTGCTTGAGATTTGGGGATAGCTACTGATTAGATAATTCCTGGAGAGGACAAAAAGGAAGAAAAGGCATGAAGGCATCTTCTTTACCCCAAGGGACCTCAAGGTCACTTTGGGAACAAACCCTCTTGATGATTGGTTGTTAAGAAGCTCTTGGAGTTTGTTTGTTGTTCGACTGCTTGAATAAGAGTTTGTCTCTACAGCCATTTGGTTAAAAGAATTGTCATTTGTTTTGAAAAGCTTTGAGAACTTTGTTGAAGTTAATTTTTTCATTGACACCAGAATGAAAAATTCTACAAGTGAAGTTTCTTCCTTCACAAGATTCTTCGATGATGATATGAAGCATGACTTTATTATATTGAAGGACATGGTGCAAATTTTGTTCAAGGACAAAAGAGGAAGCACTAAAATTCGTGAAAAATTGTTTTCCATGAAGGAAGAGAAGGAATAAATTCGTCAAAAATTGCATGATATGGAGATACAGACCCATCAAGCCCAAGAGGCTTTGACCAAGAAAATGCGTGAGGAAGAGGTAATCCATTATAATTTTTCTTTAGTTTCTTCTTTATAAAGATGTGTTGGTTCTTTAGAAAAACATACAAGAGGTATAGGGTCCAAATTAATGATTAAAATGGGCTATGAAGGCAAAGGTTTAGGCAAGCATGCACAAGGCATGGTTGAACTTGTTTTGATTGAGAAACGACCCAAGAATCTTGGTCTTGGTTATGTGCATTTTAATGGCGAAGACTCCAAAGCCATGAAGGCATGTGAGGCTACTTCAAAGAGAAATTTTGTTCCAAGTTATAAGATGCAAATATGTAAATTTGTTTCAAAGATGATTTCCATTGCTTTAAGCCTTTGTTGCAGCAAGAAGATGGTAGACATGCAGCTTAGGGCAAGCACGCAAGTTCATACAATTTTCAAGACAAGAACGATGATGTTAGTCTGCAAATGAAAGCTGTAGCCTCTACTATTTCATCTTCTCAAGAAGGCAAAAAGGATGAACATTCAAAGCAACACAAGAGGTATAAATATTCCCATGATCAATTTGATTGTGTTTCTGCAAAGCATGATAATTTTGCATACTTAAATGGAAGAAAGATTTGCTATACATATTGTGGTCGATTTAACCATAATGTTTCGAGATGCTGGATGAGGAAGAGAGCATATAGGAAGTAGATGAGGCAAAGGAAAATTTCAAAGAAAGTGCAGAAGATTTTCACATTTTCCAAAAGAGGGGACATGATGTCTCTCATTGTTGGACTTTTCATCCAACTAGTCCTCCCAAGCACATGCAGCAAGAGGACAGAAATATTGGCGAAGGTGGAACCAAGGATTCCATTATTGATGTGAAAATGGAAGTTTCACATGAAGAAGAGTTGCAGCAGCAAAAGTTGCCATGGAAGTGGCTTGGTAAGAAGTGGATGGCATTCTTAACACAGTAAGAGATACTCCTTTGTACATATGCAAATTTCAGTTGTATACATGTATTTTATGCTGTAATCTCTCGTTTTTTTGAGCCACCTTGGATCATTGATCAAGGTAGCAATGTTCAGTTTCCTTCTGCAAATTTCTTTCCAGAAATTTCTGAGTGAGTGCAAGAAAGACAGTTCTATACAGGAGGACAAACACATCCAGGAAGGGAAGTGTCAATTTCTTTCTAGTTGTGGTTCAAAGTCACTAGCCATGCAAGGTAAGTGTTTGGAGGCTGAAGAGAAGAGGGTGCTATACTCTCATTTATTGTACAAATCAATATTTCATTCTTGTGGGGTCCAAAAGATTCCCAGTGGGGAGGTGTGATCATAACTGGATCATGGACCAAAATGATAGCTCAAAATTCAAAGTGCTCGAAAGAGTGCCGAACCTGAACGACCGGAAAGGTCTCATCGCTGCGATTCTAGCGCTGTGAGTGGTTCTCAAAACCAAGGTCGTATGTGAAAGTTATTAAGGTTTGAAATCATCCAATGAACTCCAAAACAAGACTTTTTGACTAGATTGACTATGCCATTTAAAAAAAAAAAAAAATTTAAGGCAAGTTAAATTTTTATTATGTTGTGAAGGCCTATTAAAGGGTGCCACGTGGCCCCAGGCCGTGGGTTGAAATTCTTGGTAAAATGGTGTAGTTCATGGGGTTTGAACCCCCGACCTGACTACTTGGGCAAAGGGACCCGACCGGCACACTACAAGAGTTTCATTTAACGAGTAAGGTTGTGGAACGTGTTGTCATTCATGTTGTTGGGCGAAAAGTTTGGGGGCCAGCCCCTCAGGGCTAGCCCCTGTTGCGACGTGACCACGAGCTATGAACCACGAGCTTAAAGCCTTTGCACCGGAAAATATTTGTAAAGGGGCTAGCCCTCAGAGCTAGCCCTGACATCCATATGACCCTTGTGCAGTGACCAAGGGTGCGGCTTGAAGCTTATCCGTCAGCAGTTGACATTTAGCGGCTTTTCAGCATGTGAACGTGCCAACGAAAAACCATCACATTTAATGTTTTTGCCTATTTTGGGGCATGGATCCACCAATTCCGACCTGACCGCCATTTTGTTGGATTTAACTAGAGTTCCTCCAGTTTTGGAGGAGGTTTTTTAGTGACACTGGAAAAAAATTTGTTTTTGCCATAACTTTCTCAATTTTGGACCAAACAAGATGAAATTTTAGTAAATTTTGGGTCTCTTCAACATTCTGAGCAGTTTGGCACAGGTTTTACGTCAAACAAAGGTCATCTTCAGCACTTTTTTCTTCTAGGAAGATGATGGGGCCATCAGGGCCACCATGAGGCCAAATCAGTTTGAGGCCTAGACAAGGGAGCTAGGGTCCTTTTCCAGAGTTCCAATAGTCTAAATTGGATAATTCAGATGTTTTGAATCTGATGAGTTGGTTTTTAGAGCCTGTATAGAATTTTTGAAGGCTGAAAAGCTTCAGTAAAGTTCCAGGGGCCATTAGTGCCAACTTTTGCCAGCAGCAGTGTAGGGCTTAGCCAGAGCTGCTTGAGACCATATGCAGTGAACCAGTGGTCATTATTGACTGAAAAAATCATTTTTAATCTAATGATAGAGGTTTCATAAAGTTTTGAAGACTTTTAGAGGTCAAAAACTCAGCAGAGAAGTTTTCATTGACCTTAGTGCTAGGGGGTGCTGATAGGTGATTGAGGCGAAACCAGAGCAGCCGAAGGCCTTTTTTGATGAATTAAAAGTCTATATTGACTATTTCAGACATTTTGGAACCAATGGAAGTGGTTTCATAACATTTTGAGAACTTCTAGAGCTCTATAAGCGGATTTGAAGTTTTGGGTAGCCCTGGGCAAACCATGGAGGATAGCCTAGTTTGGGGATGTTGCGCTCGATTTGAGAAATTTATTAGTTGATATTTAGTGTTTGATGTGTGTTGGATACAACAGGAGTGGTTTCAGTGATAGAAACAAAATTATTGGGGAGTTTGTGCCATTTATAAGCTCAGAGTATCTTAGTGCACCGAGAGAAGGAATTGTGTCAACAAAAGCCTAAAGATGTTTGCAGAATTTGGACAGCCATTAGAGGGATATTGATGGTATTTTCAGTCCTTTGGATCATTTTTGTATTCATTGGATTTAAGTATTTACTTGTAAAAAAAACTTACCATAATCCCAAAGAGCTGAGTCAAGATGACCAAGCTCAAAGGAGACGTAGCCCACGAGATTTCAGGTGGACTTCTAGATTAAGTTTTTTGTTGTGTTTGAATTATTTATTTTCTACATTATGTTGTTGATATACATGTTAAATTTCAGCAAGAACAAATGAACTTAAGACACATAAACAATAAAAATTCATACACCACTTTCAAGTAAATGATTCTGCAAAATTTTCAAGTACAAGTTAAATCATTCAATTTAAACTGAGTGGCGGGTTCTTGAAATACATACAAGTTATCCAGACCATTTTCAGATCATGGAGATCTGGAGAAATAGATGATTTTGATGTTGGAACTTCTAGTGAGCATAATTGTGCAATTACACCTCATTGTTCTTTCTTCAGAAGCTTTGTCATGACATTAGAGCTTATTATCTTTCCAGGCTTCTCTACGATACCCCGTAATTCAATTTCCTTTCCTTCTGAAAAAAATTTCAAGAAAAGTTCTTGAAAATTAAAAGCTACCGTACCCAAAGATTGTAACCATTGTACTCCTAGTACAACATCAACACCTCCCATTGGAATGGAAAGAATTGGAATATTCATTACATATTCCCCCATGGTTAGCTTGATATTATGGAATTTTCTAGAGCAATTTATATTTCCTCCATTTGAAACCATGAATTGACATTCTAGTGCTAGGTATAGGAAACAATTCAATTCCTTGGCTACCTTACAATGAATAAATTTATGGGTGCTACCTAAATCAATCAACACTATTACCTTTTTCTTTTAGATATGTCCTTCTATTTTGAGAGTTTGAGGAGTGGCAATTCCTACCAATTCATTACATGATATGGTCAGACTCATTTCTTCTTCTTCTAGGGTTGGTTCCTGGTGTATATCCCCTTATTTTGAAGTTTCTTGTTCATTTTCTTCCTCCTCTTCACAATCTATGTAAAATAATTTATTCTCAGCACACTTATGACCTTTAGTGTATTTTCTATCAAAACTGTAACAAAGCCCTTTTTCTCCTTTTTTTCCAATTGTTTTGGTGTCAACCTTGTAGGTTGTGGAAGTCTAGGAGGAGCAATACTTCCATCTTTATAGATGTGAGTGGTAGGTTTCCTTGTCGCCATAATTTTACATTAAATTTTTCTTGCCAACCTGAATGCCTTCTCCAATGAATCAGGTTCCCAAACACGAACTTCATGTTGGATGTTATCCTTTAAAGTCCTTGTGAATACATCAATCTTGTGTTCCTATGGAATATCAATTACCCTTATATTCAATTTTTGGAAGTCCTCAATGTGCTCCACGACCGAACCCTTTTGTTTGAGATTTATCAATTGGCTAAAGAGGGTGTTGCTCTTTGTATCCTCATAATGTGCTATCATTTCCTCCGTAAAACTTGACCAAGTGATATTTTTTTACGGGAGAAAAGCCATTGATACCATAAAAATGTATTTTTTTCTAAATGTAAAGTTGCAATGCGTACCTTTTGTGTGTTTTGCACATTATTGAGATCAAAATATTTCTCCATATGTAGCATCCATGTTACGGGATCCTTGCCATCAAACTTTCTCATATCCATATTTGGAATATGGTGGTTTTTCCATCCAATATTAGAGTTTATGAAAAGATAGTTTCCTCTACTATCTTTTCGGCATTAGGAAACATTTCTTGTATCAAGTTTGTCAAACCTTCCATGTGTGCATTTAGATCATTATTCATGTTTTCCATGTTTTCTTTCATGTCATCCATCTTATCTTCCATGCCAGCTTCCATGCCATCCATATTTGCTTCCATGCCTTTCTTCAAAGCTTCCATTTCATTTTTTGTTGCTCTTTGCGAGAGCGAAATTTGGTGCACTTGTTCTTGTAATTTTGATATGTCATGTTGCAATTCTTCATCTTCATGAGTCATAGTAGAGCCTACTAAAGGCTTAATGGGTGTTGAATTATTTTTAGGAGGAATTTTATAACCGAATACTAATATATTTTCTACAATATGCCCCTGGAATCAATTCAAACAGGTTTTTCACACAAGACTTATGAAATTCGAAAAAAAATACACACCTTTTTATTGATTTTAAGGAGCTCTATATTGAAACTAAATTATCTCTGTGATTTCAGATCTTCCATATTTGAAATTTGGCCATGTAGTATCCCTCTGAAGCTTCTTTCAATTTCCATAGGTCTCACCTGATTTGGATTCTTCAAGGCAAAGTTATGCCCAATCTCCCACAATGACCTAATTATGGACTGGTTCAGTAGAGAGAACTTGTACGGCATGTCACGTGTCACTGTTTCCTCCTTCGGCTCTTAAATTAATACAAAGGAAACTAAAGTCTGTGTGTTTGTGTAACTTTTTACAGAATTCCAATCTCATGCTTAGAGTGAGAGTTATGACGATTTTCCTAGGGTCACCTCTTTGAGATGAAATTCGGAAGCCTGAAAAAACACTAACTTCCATAGATAATATCTCCAAAAATGTTGCGAATAAATCTCTAAAGGTTTTCCACAACGTCCCTCAGAATTTCGGCTTCGCTCTATAAAAATTTCAGCTTCTGAACCCTCGTAGAAAAAAAGTTATTGAAAAAATTCCATGATAACCCGTTTAGGTTAAATTCAGAAGACTGCAAAAAGCGATAACTTCCACACATCATGTCTCCGAAAATATTGCGAACCAAGATCTGAAAGTTTTCCACGACGTTTCTCAGTATTTCAACTTCAAGCTCTAAAATTTCAGCTTCTGAACCTTTGTAGAAAAAATGTTATAGCAAAAATTCCTCGATGACCTGCTTGGTGCAGCAAAACCCTAGAATCCAAAGCTCTAATACCAAATGTTATGACACTAGGTCCAAAAATAGAAGAGAAGAGAGATCAACGCCTTAGAAATCAGCCACTTCGAGGGGAAAAACTCCAATACATTACATAAATGAACAATTATTTGATGATACAAATGAAAAAAACTCCTTCTATATATAGGGGTCCATGGGATCACAATATAATCCTAGCCGACCTAACAATAGTAATGTAAGGGAACAACAATAACAATATGGGGGTTACAGGGGCACAACAATAACAATAAGGGGGCTACACCAATAAAAATAAGGGAATACACTAGTAATATGGGGACCTAACAAATTAAGAACCATGATGGATTCACTCGAGTACACAATCTATTCAGAAATACAATCAAATGTTTTAGCTGCCATAAAAATGGGCACAAGTATAACGAATGTCCTCTCAAAGACTGTGATCCATCTCCTTTGAAAGGTTATAAAATAAACAAATCCATGCAATGGAATAGGAAACTAAATAAATGTGATCTGGTTCTATTTGTTCAAGATCAGAAAAATCAATGGTATGTGGACAGTGGGTGCTCAAAACATATGACTCTATACTGAAACAAGTTTATAACTTTTGATGAAAAGAAATCTGGGCATGTAACTTTCGGTAATGATAAAGCAGGGAAAATTAAGGGAAAAGGCACAGTCAACCTGAATAATGGAAGAGGAGAGGCTCAGGATGCACTGTTTGTAGACGGTCTAAAAACCAATATGCTAAGTGTTAGTCAAATGTCTGATAAAGGTTGTGAGGTCCTTTTCAGAGCACAAGATTGTGAAGTAAGGTCAATCACCATAGGAAAGACCTTGGTCAAAGGTGTTAGAACAGAGAGTAATGTTTATATATTAGAAGAAAATAATGAAGCATGCCACATCAGCAAACTTGACAAATATTGGCTATGGCATAGAAGATTGGGACATCTAAATTTTGACCACATGTAGTGTACCTAGAGGGGATAATATAGGGTACAGAGGGAGGTACCCAAGGGAATAATATGATGTATTAATATAAGAATGATAAACAAATGGGCCATAGTTAATAAATAAAGTGGTTAACCCACATTATGTAAGGGACCACATGTAGCAAGGGAATAAAGTGATAAGCCCATTGTATTGGATGTATGGTATTGAGAGACCCATGGTAACTACCCATGGTATTGCATGTATCAAACCTATATAGAGGCTAGAGACTCTCCATTGAGGGATGTCAAGGATTATTGTATGGGCAAGCATATGGCTTGTGGAGTGATCTCCTTCCTTAAGGAGTGAATGTATGGTGTTGCCCTACCTTAAGGGTTTTGATATTAATGAAGATCTGAAGTTTTATCTTCTATGGTGTTATTTCTTTGCCATATTTTCCATTTCTATACATTTTCTTATCAGTTCTATTACAAGTGGTATCAGAGCACTTTCTTGGGCAGAGTTTGGAGATTTCTTTTTTCATTTTTTTTGTAGGAAATTTTTGGGCGGCGAGCTTGTAGAGCAGATCTGGAAAATTGGTGAAATTTTTTTCAGAAATAAATATCAGATCTGGATTCCTTGCGGAAAAATACCCAATTTCAAAAAAAAAAATCAGTCAAATCGAAATCTGGATGAGGGAGTTATCACTGATTTAAAATCAGCCATTTTTTCAGAAATTTTGTGACGTCGGGACAGTTGCAGCGCAAATTTGTGTTTCTAGAGTGCCTAGATTGGGATTTCAGCCATATGGTTAGATGCATAATGGCTATTCCATTTTCGAAAATAGGTTATACTATGGATTCTGAGTTATATTGACCGAGTAATGTCCATTTTAAATTCTTGCTAAAGAAATTTTTGGGCGGCGATTTTGTAGAGCAGATCTGGAAAATTTGGTGAAATTTTTTCAGAAATAAATATCAGATCTGGATTCCTTACGGAAAAATACCCAATTTCAAAAAACAAATCAGTCGAATCGGAGTCCGGATGAGAGAGTTATCACTGATTTAAAATCAGACATTTTTTCAGAAATTTTGTGACGCCGGGGCAGTTGCAGCGCAAATCTGTGTTTCCAGAGTGCCTAGATCGGGATTTCAGTCATATGGTTAGATGCAGAATGGCTATTCCATTTTCAAAAATAGGTTATATTAAGGATTCTGAGTTATATTGACCGAGTAATGTCCATTTTAAATTTTTTCCAAAGTAAGTGATTTTCTTCAAAACCCTTACTTTATTTTATGGATTCTCGCAAGATGAAGTTTACAGGAAAAGATGATGGCCCTACTATTGAAGATTTTTTACAAAATCTCAAGGCTCAATATGCAAGTTTTTGGATATGCTCCATAGGGCTTCATATGAAAGATGAGGCAAATAAATGGTGGACCTCACTTGACAGCTCAGTGAGGAAACTTCCCGAGAAAAAACTTGAAAAAGTCCTTTTGGACAAATGGTCTCAAGCTGGAAAGAAGGATAGAAAGAGCCATAAAGACTTATTTTCTACTAATATTTCCATATTACGGATTCATGGAAGTATTCAGAAAGAGAACATCGTTGTGTCTATCATTCCTAGTTGCAAGCATAATTGTATCAATGTGAATTTGGCTAAAAAATTGCAAGTTCTAGCAAAGCATATTGAAAACACACAGGTTGATAATGAAGATGTTCAAATTTATAAAGATTTGAATATTTCTATGGATAAGTATGTGTTGCATTCTGATTTTTATGCTTCAGATATGGCTGTTGTGGATGTTGTTTTGGGACATCCTTGGATGGAATCCGTTGGTACTGTCAATTTTAATGTGCAAAAGAAATTCATGAAGCTCTGGTATAAAAAGAAGAAAATTACATTGCATGATATTTGCATTAGGAACCATGCAGAGACCGAGGAGGAAGAAGCAAAAATATCTAACGACGCAGACACATCAGATGATGAGCCTTTGATGGTAGACAGCCAAACACAGACATCAAAGCAAGTACCAATAAAGGAACCAGACACCACTCCATCACCAATCATGGAGGAATTAAGGAAAGATATTACATCAGTTAAAGCTTCAACATATCACCACCCGCATCACCCAGCAAGACGACAACCAGCAAGGTGGCAACGAATTAGCAACAAGGACAACAACCCCTGGATGACACATAGAGAGGTGCGACGATCCACTAACAACACATCAACAATGAAGAACCACCAGAACCCGCTTCCATCTCAAGCGAGCGAGGCACCGACTAGATCAAGTGTTCACCTTTCCCTTGGATGGCTAGATGCACATGAATGGTATCAGTGGAATACTCTTTTGAGTAGATCTTATTATTTGTGTTCTTCTCATGTTTCGGGGACGAAACATGTTTAAGGGGGGTGTAATGTAGTGTACCTAGAGGGGATAATATAGGGTACAAAGGGAGGTACCCAAGGGAATAATATGATGTAATAATATAAGAATGATAAATAAATGGGCCATAATTAATAAATAAAGTGGTTAACCCACATTATGTAAGGGACCACATGTAGCTACGGAATAAAGTGATAAGCCCATTGTATTAGATGTATGGTATTGAGAGACCCATGGTAACTACCCATGGTATTGCATGTATGAAACCTATAGGAGGTTATAGGAGACTCTCCATTGAGAGATGTCAAGGATTATTGTATGGGTAAGCATATGGCTTGTGGAGTGATCTCCTTCCTTAAAGAGTGAATGTATGGTGTTGCCCTACCTTAAGGGTTTTGATATTAATAAAGATCTGAAGTTTTATCTTATATGGTTTTATTTCTTGGGAATAATGGAAGAGGAGAGGCTCAGGATGCACTGTTTGTAGACGGTCTAAAAACCAATATGCTAAGTGTTAGTCAAATGTCTGATAAAGGTTGTGAGGTCCTTTTCAGAGCACAAGATTGTGAAGTAAGGTCAATCACCATAGGAAAGACCTTGGTCAAAGGTGTTAGAACAGAGAGTAATGTTTATATATTAGAAGAAAATAATGAAGCATGCCACATCAGCAAACTTGACAAATATTGGCTATGGCATAGAAGATTGGGACATCTAAATTTTGACCAAATCATCAAACTGAGAAAGAAGGAAGTTGTCAGAAATTTGCCTACAATAAACAAGATACCAAATACCATATGTAAGTCCTTCCAACTGGGAAAAAAATCTCACACAATGTTCAAAGCTAAATACCAACTATCTATAAGTAAGCCCCTTCAACTTGTACACATGGACCTGTGTGGATGTTCAAGAACAAATGCACCAGGTGGAGAACCGTATTTCATGCTGATAATCGATGATTTTTCTAGATTAACATAGGTGGCATTTCTCAAATACAAATCCGAAGCGTTTGAGAAATTTAAGATATTCAAGGCACTGGCATAAAATCAAACTGGATGTAAACTAAAATGCATCAGATCAGACAGAGGAGGTGAATTCACAAACGATGATTTTGTAGACCTGTGCATTAAATGTGGGATAAAGCAAAAGTTTACAGTTGTAGGTACACCTCAATAGAATGGAGTGGAAAAGAGATGAAATAGGCCAATACAACAGATTGCTGTAGCAATGATGCAAGAAAGAAACATTCCCAAAACCTACTAGGAAGAATTAGTACACACAGTTGTTCATATTCTCAACAAAGCTCATCTCAGACCAAATTATGACAAGACTCCATATGAATTATGGCATGGGAAACCAAAATCAATCAAGCACTTTAGAGTTTTTGGAAGCAAATGTTTAATAAAGAATAATGATGAAAAATTGGGGAAGTATGATGTAGGAGCTGATGAAGGAATAATTTTGGGATATGCATCCAAGAGTAAGGGATATAGGTGCTACAATAAAAGACTGCATAAAATTGTGGAAATCATTGAAGTGAGATTCGATGAAGATCTACGAGACAGAACCAGAAGCACAAAATGTGCTAATCCTACAGATGATCATGAAGATGAGAATCAAAAAAATGAAGAATAGAGTAAGATAACAGAAGATACTGAAATAAACTCAAAAGGACCCTCGAGACACACTCAAAAGAACCATCCTGAAGATCAAATCATTGGAGACAAGAGTGCAGGAGTCCAAACTAGAAGACAACTAGCTGAACAAACCGATGAAGTGTATCTATCCATGCTGTCGTAGATATAACCGTAGAATTTCGATGAAGCCAACAAAGAAAAAAATTGGGTAAATGTTATGAATGAATAATTAGACCAAATTGAGAAGAAAAAGACCAGGGAGTTAATGCCAAGACCTGCAGGGAAAAATGTCATTGGCACAAAGTGGATATTCAAGAATAAGATGAATGAAAAAGGTCAGGTAATCAGAAATAAAGCCAGACTTGTATGCAAGGGATACTCTCAAATCGAAGGTCTTCACTATGATGGAATTTTTTCCCCTGTAGCAACAATGGAAGCAATTAAAATGTTTTTGGCATTTACATGCTATCATGATTTCAGGGTATATCAAATGGATGTGAAGTGTGCCTTCTTGAATGGAGATCTAGAGGAAGAAGTGTACATGGAACAACTTGAATGATTTTCCCTAGCAGATAAACATGACTCTGTGTGCAGATTAAAGAAATCCATATATGGTCTCAAACAAGCACCACGTGCATGGTATTCTAGGCTGGACAAGTACTTCCAAAAACAAGGTTTCAAGAAGGGAGGAGTAGAAAACAATCTATATATAAAGGCTGGTGAAAATGAACTCTTAATTGTAGTAATATATGTAGATGACATCATGTTTGGTAGCAACGAGGATGAGTTAGTAAGAGGATTTTCAGAAGAGATGAAGTCAAAATTTGAGATGTCTATGATTGGAGAGCTAACCTACTACCTAGGGCTTCAAATTCTACAAAATAATAAAGGCATATTCATTTCACAAGAAAAATACTTAAGAGATATGTTAAAAATATTCCAAATGGAAGACTACAAACCCGTGTCAACTCCCATGATCACTGGATGCAAGTTATGTGTTGATGATGGATCAGCAGATGTAGATCAAAGACTTTACGGATCTATGATAGGAAGTCTGCTATACCTAACTGCCTTTAGACCAGACATTATGTTGTCCATATGACTCGTGGCAAGATATCAAGCAGTGCCAAAACAAAATCACTTGTTAGAAATCAAGATGATATTTAGATACCTGCAAGGAACTGCACATTATAGCCTATGGTATCCAAAAAGAAAAGACTTCACATTGACAACATATATAGATGTAGATTGGGCCAGCTGTGTGGATGACAGAAAAGCACAAGTGGAGGTGCATTTTATTTGGGAGAAAGCATGGTGGCATGGTTAAGCAAGAAGAAAACATTTTTCTCTCTATCTATTGCAAAATCAGAATACATAGCAGTAGCAGCTTGTTTCACACAAGTAATGTGGATGAAACAAACACTCCAAGACATGAAGGTAAGCATCACTGCACCTATTTCTATCAAATGTGACAATACAAGTGTAATAAGTATATAAAAAAATCTAGTAATTCATTCAAAAACCAAGCACATCCCAATAAAGTACCACTTCCTCATAGAACAAGTAGCATAGAAAATAGTAAAGATTGAGTGTGTACCAACAAAGGAACACACATCAGACATATTCACATAACCTCTTGCTAGAAAACCATTCGAATATCTAAGAGACAAACTAGGGGTGGAGTCTACCGATGATACTCTTTGATATGATCATAAAAAAAATAAAAAATAAAAATAAAAATAAAAATATTATGATGGAAACATACCGGAAAAGGCCACAATATAAGGAACAGAAACAATGCAGTAGAAAAGTGATAGTCAGTATCAGACAAGAAAACATCATTACAAGGGGAGAGAAGCCCATAAAAGTTGTCACAGAAGAGCTAGAGCTATGAAGCTGGTAAAGATCTACAAAGTATGGTATGGTACAGGTCCTCAAGATCGGAGTATTATTAAAAAAGTACATCAAAAGTCTAGAACATATCACCTCTATCAAGAAGTAAGGGATATAATTACAACACATTGTATGGTGGCATGCCCTCCATTCATGCAATCTCAATAATTTTCAAATTATTCTCCCAACAACTATTATACACCAGCCTGGAGCAACAAAGTATAAAGTCAGAAGGCCTATACACAATAAAGAGAGAAGTAATGCAAGGATAGAATCTACACTGGGAAATGTGAAACCATTTGCCATTGATTTTAAAGGGGGAGGAAAGGAAAGCAGAAGAAAAGAGGCTCTTCTGAAAAGAAAACAGAGGAATAAAGACACCTCTTAGAATGAAAGGGGGAGGAAATCTTGGATGAAGTATTGAATTATTGGAGTGGTGGAGGAGGCATTGCAATCAAGACAAAGGGAGATCTTGTTGGAAATATTTTCATTGATGGCAAAGGAGCACAAAAGAGCAGCACCTGAACTATCATTAAGGAAAATGAGGAGAGAAGCAGCATCAATAAGGAAAAGAAGAAGATCAGGCAATAATGCAGTAAGAAAACATAAAAGAGAGGCAAGGAGCAGCATTAAACCATCAGCAAAGGCACCAAAGGAGAAAAGGGAAAAAAAAGGAAAAGGAAAAGGCAACAAAGGAAACAAAAAAGCAAAGGCAGCAAGCATGATAATCCCAAGTTAGAGTGAATCACAAAAAGAAGAACAAGCTCAGGAGAGTTCAATGCTTATAAAAAGGGGACAAAGAAAACTACTTCAGCGCATAGCAGAAGGCAATTGGATTTGCAAGACACAGCGAGGAGCAAAGATCTTACAAAATCCTCTATTTTATTGAATATTATATTCATCACATAGCAGAAAGCAATAAAAAATTACAATGTTTATGTGTGGAGGAACTAGTGGTGCAGACCGGCGACAACTGAAAGAAGAAAAATCGACTAAGGCAGAGAACAGTTAGAAGAAGTCTAAGTGAAGCGATCGAACGACGAAGATCGAATCACATAATCGAGGTTTTACGATTTAACGTCAGAGATCAGAGCAGGCAGAAGAGATGAATAAGAGCTGCGTGAAGGATGAGCGGGCGGTCAGTATTAGATCGTAGAAGTGAAGGCAGTAGATCAACGACGAATGGCGAATCGCGAGTTCACATATCGCAAATGTTAGCGGATAGTGTTAAGACCGTCGCAAGGTAAGTTAAATTGTATGCTATGCGAAGTGGAGAAGGTCACATGTTAGCAATATGAAATATCGTAGATCGCAAGAAATAGAGGGTAACCCCAAAGTAAATCTTATAAAGTGTGAAGTGCGATCAGGTGAGGACCGTTAGATCTTGGCGTAGATCAATGGTGGACGGTGAATCGTGATTTCACACATCACAAATGTTAGCAGATAGCGCTAAGGTATGCTAATTTGTTTCGCGATGCGGTAAGGTTAGAAAGTTGCAATGCGGGGAAAGGGAGGAGCCATTTGTCGGCACTGTGCATTGACGCACATCGTAGATTTTATGTTTTTGTGCTTAAGGTTTGCATGGTAAGTTATGTTGGATGTGATGCGATATGATCGCATATCGCACAAGACATGAGATACTTTTAGTGCTAAACGTTAAAGGTTACGGGCAAGAAAAGTGCGATGTACTACGATTGGTCAAATATTGTGGGACCCAATAACCCCTGTTCCGTGTCTGTTATGTGCGTTTTGTTATAAAGTATGCATTGTTTGATCACTAATGTATGTATGTGGAATAAACTCATATATTGTACTCCCCTGCGTTAAAAAGGTGTTTATGTGGACCATGACCCATAGGTTCGCGGGGTTTTTGTATAAAATTCGACCAATATGAAAAGTGTCATGTCCATGCGGCTATGTGTTGAAAGAAAAGGCTGAACGCAGAAGAAAAGACTCGGGTAACAAAAGAAAAGACTGAACACAACAAGAAAAGGCTCAGGTAAGAAAAAGGACCCAGAGCTCGTGCAGAATAGTGCAACAACACGGGTAGAGTCGGGAAAAAGGTGGTCATGCAACACAGTTGGAAAATAATTGCAGAAACATAAAAGACAAAGGGACAACATGCAGAAGACGACAAGCACACAACAAATCTAAGAAGCTAAAAGGGCTGAGTGAAATGTTTGATTGTAACTGTAAATGTATTAATTATTTTATATTGTTTGTGATGCAAAGGCAAGTATCCAAGGCAAAGAAAAACTCCAATTAATACTGAAAAAAGTGTATATATTTTTGTAACATCCTTAATATGCTGAGTGAGGAAATGAATGGATGGAAGGAAAGAGTCATGCCTGTTCACTTCATATTCCCATATAGAATGCAAAAAACCATGAAGTGATCTCTATAAATGATGTTATTGTAATATGCATAGAGTGGTTAGAGAGTGGAATAATGAGAGAGAGTAGATAGAGATGTTGTGTAGACCAAGAGCTGACATGAAGCAGATTTTATGGTTGAAAGGACAACATTGAAGGAGAAAAGCAGAGATGATATCTAGGTAAATCAGCATATGATTTTATTGTAGTGTGAGGGAGTTGGTGCTTCCATATCAAGTTGTAGCTTGATAGATGTCTAGTTGTAGCTAGTTGAGGTAGGAGCCTCCTGTGGGTTGTAGCCTGTGGAAAATAGATGGGAGTTGAAGCTTCCTTGCAAGTTGTAGCTACCAGAATTTGGGGTAGTAGCCTCTTGTAGGTTGGAGACTACAGAAAATCAGTTGTGAGAGGGAGTTAGAGCTTTCCTTTGCATCACAAAAATAATAAGATGTGGTTTTCTCCCTTTATGGGTTTCCACTTATATATGCTGTCATATGTGCTTGATGATTAAGTGTTGATGTGATGTTTTAATCTATTTAATTACTTGTTGTCCATACATTATGTTTTTTGATCCATTATGTATTAAGTTGTTTATGAAATGAAGGTGTAAATGAGTTGAATGAAAAAGTTTAAATGTCCATGAATGTATTAAACTGATTCACCCTCCCCCCCTCTTAGTTTTACTAAGGGTTCATCAATTGGTATAAGATCCAGTTCCTTCTGTATCAGTTTAACAACTGGAAGGATATCACAGGTACCCAAAATGGCTAGCCTAGAAGGATGCTCAACGAATAAATCCCCATTGTTTACTGGCACAAACTATGCTTTCTAGAAAATAAGAATGAGGACATACATAATGTCTCTAGGACTAGAAGTTTGGGTTGTTGTGGAAGAAGGATATGCTCCAAAGGACACTGATAGAGAAAAATAACCCAAACAAAATTTCATAGCTAATGCAAAAGCCATGAATGCACTTTTGAGCAGTTCATGTGAGTCAAAATTTATCAAAGTAATGCACAGTGAGACTGCCAAAGGTATCTGGGATACATTATAAAATATCCATGAGGGAGATAAAAAGATGAAGATGGCCAAACTGCAAGCCTATAGAACTCAGTTTGAAAATGTAAAAATGAATGAAGATGAAGATGAAGCCAGTTAATTTTTAAAGGTTGTGGAAGTTGTGAATAACATGAAAGCTCTAGGAGAAAGCATTAAGGAATGTGTAATTGTACAAAAGATATTGATATCTTTACCATCCAGTTTTAACCCTAAGGCTTCTTCCATAGAAGAAACAACAAACTAGGAAACATTGACCATGAACCAATTTCTTGGAAACTTGATGGCCTATGAGATGAGACTTCCAAAAGGGAATTCAAATGTGAGGGAGGAATCCTTTAAGGAAAATAAGTGCAGAGAAGAGAAGGAAGGTACATGCTCTTGCTCTGATGAAGAAGAGGTCAAATTTTTCAGAAGATTACAGAAAGGCACAGGTAAGTATAAAGGTAAAATTCCATTTAAGTGCTTTAATTGTGGGAGAGTGGGGCACTATGCATCTAAATGCCCTCATAAGAAAATAGAGAATCAGTCAAGAGGGAAAGAGAAAGCCAATTTCAGCAATAGGCCGAAAGGGAAAAAATTTAATAGAAGAAAATTCTATGCCCAACAAGACAACAGTGCATCTGAGAGCTCAGATGAATCCCCCAATGAAGAAGGAACATCAAAATTCATTTTTATGGAAAAGGAAGAGATTGAGGAAGATCTCCGAGAATTTGAAGAAGAAGGTGAAGTAGATCTTGAGGGGGAGCTAATTACTGCCCTGGAGGAAATAGACAAACTTAAAATTAAGTGTAAGAAAAAAAAAATATTCTTCTGAAATATGCAAAGAAAAACTATATTTAGAAGATCTTATGAAGTTGAAGATTGAAATAGAAGAATCAAAGAAACTAGAGGATATTTTGAGAAGAGAAATAAAGGAGAAAAATCAGGAGCAAGAAAAACTGGAAGAATAAGTGGTAAGCCTGAGGAAGAAATTAGAAAAGGCCCAAATTGAATTAACTATGAATATTTCTCAAATGAAAAGCTTTGGACATTTGGAAAAAATTATAAGTGCTCAAATACCTCCTCATATAAGGCTGGGATATGCTATGAAGGAGAAACCAGCAAACCCAAGGCAGAATATAACAAGAATATCATTTTTGTAAAATTTGTAAAGGATAATGAAACAACAAACATGGGATCCATTGAATTATAAACCAGAAAGACCATGTTATATAATGAAATAAATATAAATAAGCAACAACCTCAAATAACAAAGAAATAAATGATGAAACAGTCAACTACAAAAAGACTTATATGCTCCTAAGGATGAATTGAACAAATTCGAAAGATGTCAAGGGAGGTTGCTTCCCCCTGTGAGAAGCGTCACTTTATTTGCTTGCCACAAACCTGGATATATTGCGGCATACTGTAAGACAAATCAAATCCAATCCAACCAGCAAAAGATGCAACAAACGAAAAGAATACCTCCAACAACTCTTTCTGTTAGAGAGAGATACTACTTCCATGGGTATTGTTTCTGTTGTAAAGGGTTCGACCATAAAGCCATGGAATGCAGAGCGTATATACAGAGACTGAAGTATGGAAACTCAAGGGGAATTAAGAAAAATTATGGATTCACTCGAGTACACAATCTATTCAGAAATACAATCAAATGTTTTATCTACCATAAAAATGGGCATAAGCTAACGAATTTCCTCTCAAAGACTGTGATCCATCTCCTCATAAAGGTTATAAAGAAAACAACTTCATGCAGTGGAACAGGAAACTAAATAAATGTGATCTGGTTCTAATTGTTCAAGATCAGAAAAATCAATGGTATGTGGACAGTGGGTGCTCAAAACATATGACTGGAGACTGAAACAAGTTTGTAACTTTTGATGAAAAGAAATCTGGGAATGTAACTTTTGGTAATGATAAAGTAGGGAAAATTAAGGGCAAAGGCATAGTCAACCTAAATAATGGAAAAGAAGAGGCTCAGGATGTACTGTTTGTAGAAGGTCTAAAATCCAATCTGCTAAGTGTTAGTCAAATGTGTGATAAAGGCTGTGAGGTCCTTTTCAGAGCACAAGATTGTGAAGTAAGGTCAATCACCACAGGAAAGACCTTGGTCAAAGGTGTTAGAACAGAGAGTAATGTTTATATATTAGAAGAAAAGAATGAAGCATGCCACATCAACAAACTTTAAGAATCTTGGATATGGCATAAAAGATTGGGACATCTAAATTTTGACCACATCATCAAACTGAGACAAAAGGAAGTTGTCAAATATTTGCTTACAATAAAGAAGCCACCAAATACCATATGTAATTCCTTCCAACTGGGAAATCAAACTCGTACAACGTTCAAAGCTAAAGACCAAATATCTACAAGTAAGCCCCTTCAGCTTGTACACATGGACCTGTGCGGACCTTCAAGAACAAATGCACCAGGTGGAGAATCGTATTTCATGTTGATAATCGATGATTTTTCTAGATTAACATGGGTGGAATTTCTCAGATACAAATCCGAAGAGTTTGAGAAATTTAAGATATTCAACGCACTGACAGAAAATCAAACTGGATGTAAACTAAAATGCATCAAACTAGATAGAGGAGGTGGATTCAAAGACAATGATTTTTCAGACCTGTGCATTGAATGTAGGATAAAGCAACAGTTTACAGTTGCAGGTACACCTCTACAGAATGGAATGGCAGAGAGACAAAATAGGTCATTACAGTAGATTTCAAGAGAAATTATGAAAGAAAGAAATATTCCCCAAACCTACTAGGCTGAAGCAGTACACACAACTATTCATATTCTCAACAAAGCTCATCTCAGACCAAATTGTGACAACAATCCATATGAATTATGGCATGGGAAACCAAAATCAATCAAGCACTTTAGAGTCTTTGGCAACAAATGTTTCATAAAGAATAATGATGAGAAATTGGGGAAGTATGATGCAAGAGCTGATGAAGGAATATTTTTGGGATATGCATCCAAGAGTAATGGATACTGGTGCTACAATAAAAGACTGCATAAAATTGTGGAAAGCATTGTTGTGATATTCGACGAAGATCTACCAGACAGAACCAGAAGCACAAACTGCGCCAATCCTGTAGATGACCATGAAGATGAGAATCAAGAAAATGACAAACATAGTAATATAACAGAATATACTGAAATAAACTCAAAAGGACCCTCAAGAAACAATCAGAAGAACCATCCCGAAGATGAAATAATTGGAGACAAGAGTGCAGGAGTCCAAACTAGAATACAACTAGCTGAACAGACCGAGGAAGTGTACCTAGCCATGTTGTCATAGATAGAACCAAAGAATTTTGATTAAGCTAGCATAGACAAAAATTGGGTAAATGCTATGAATGAATAATTAGACCAAATTGGGAAGAATAAAACCTGGGAGTTAATTCCAAGACCTGCAGGGAAAAATTTCATTGGAACAAAGTAGATATTCAAGAATAAGATGAACGAAAAAGTTAAGGTAATTAGAAATAAAGCCAGACTTGTATGCAAGGGATACTCTCAAATCGAAGGTCTTCACTATGATGAAATTTTTTCCCTTGTAGCAAGAATGGAAGAAATTAAGATGTTTTTGGCTTTTGAATGTTATCATGATTTCAAGGTATATCAAATGGAGATCTAGAGGAAGAAGTCTACATGGAACAACCTGAATGATTTTCCTGAGCAGATAAACACGACTATGTGTGCAGATTAAAGAAAGCCCTATATGGTCTCAAACAAGCACCACGTGCATGGTATTCTAGGCTGGACAAGTACTTCCAAAAACAAGGTTTCAAGAATGGATGAGTAGACAACAATCTGTATATAAAGTCTGATGAAAATGAACTCTTAATTGTAGTAGTATATGTAGATGACATCATGTTTGGTAGCAACGAGGATGAGTTAGTAAAAGTATTTTTAGAAGAGATGAAGTTAGAATTTGAGATGTCTATGATTTGAGAGCTAACCTAGTACCCATGGCTTCAAATTCTACAAAATAACAAAGGCATATTCATTTCACAAGAAAAATACTTAAGAGATATCTTAAAAATATTCCAAATGGAAGACTTCAAACCCATGTCAACTCCCATGATCACTAGATGCAAGTTATGTGCTGATGTAGATCAAAGACTTTACAGACCTATGATAGGAAGTATGCTATACCTAACTTCCTCTAGACCAGACATTATGTTGGTCGTAGGAATCGTGGCAAGATATCAAGCAACGCCAAAACAAAATCACTTGCTATAAATCAAGAGGATATTTAGATACCTGCAAGGAACTGAACATTATGGCCTATGGTATCCAAAAAGCAAAGAATTCACATTGACAGAATATATAGAATGCAGATTGGGCCAGCTGTGTGGATGAAAGGAAAAGCACAAGTGGAGGTGCATTTTATTTGGGAGAAACTCTGGTGGCATGGTTAAGCAAGAAGCAAACATCTGTCTCTCTATCTACTGCAGAAACAGAATACATAGAAGCAGCATCTTGTTGCACACAAGTAATGTGGATGAAGCAAACTCTCCAAGACATGAAGGTAAGCATCACTGCACCTATTTCTATCAAATGTGACAATACAAGTGCAATAAGTATATAAAAAAATCCAGTACTTCATTCGAAAACCAAGCACATCCCAATAAAGTATTACTTCCTCAGAGAACAAGTAGCAGAGAAATTAGTAAAGATGGAGTATGTACCAACAAAGGAACAAACATCAGACATATTCAAAAAACCTCTTGCTAGAGAACCATTCAAATATCTAAGAGATAAATTAGGAGTAGTGTCTACAGATGATACTCTCTGATATGATCTAAAAAAAGAAAAAAAAAAGAAAAAAAAAGAAAATAAATAAATAAATAAATAAAAATAAAATAAAAAAATAAAAAAATAAATATATTATGATGGAAACACACCGGCAAAGGCTGCAATATAAGGAACAGAAACAATGCAGTAGATAAGTGATATTCAGTATCAGACAAGAAAGCATCATTCCAGGGGGAGAGAAGCCCATAAAATTTGTCACAGAAGAGTTAGAGTTATGAAGCTAGTAAAGATCTACAGAGTATGGTATGGTATAGGTCCTCAATATCAGAGTATTATGACATATGTACATCAATATTCTAGCACATATCACCTCTATCAAGCAATAAGGGATATAAGTACAGAACAGTCTATGGTGACATGCCCTCCATTCATGCAATCTCAATAATTTCAAATTATTCTCCCAACAACTATCGTACACCAGCTTGGAGTAGCAAAGTATAAAGCTAGAAGGCCTATACACAACAAAGAGAGAAGTAATGCAAGGATAGAATCTACACTGGGAAATGTGCAACCCTTTGCCATTGATGTCAAAGGGAGAGGAAAGGCAAGCAGAAGAAGAAAGGGTCTTCTAAAAAGCAAGCAAAGGAAGAAAGACACCTCTCAGAATGAAAGGGGGAGGAAGTCTTGGAGGAAGTATTGAAGTATTGGAGTGGTGGAGGAAGCGTTGCCATCAATGCCAAAGCGGGAGATTGTTGGAAATATTGTCATTGATAGGAAAGGAGCACAAAGTAGTAGCACCTGAACTATCATTAAAGAAAAGGAGCAGAGAAGAAACAAAAATAAGGAAAAGACGCATATCAGGAAATAATGCAGTAAGAAAACATAAAAGAGAGGCAAGGAGCAGCATTAGACCATCAGCAAAGGCACCAAAGGATCAAAAGTAGTAAAAAGGAAAAGGCAAAGGAAACAAAGGCAAAGGGGGAGATTGTTGGAAATATTGTCATTGATGGCAAAGGAGCACAAAGTAGTAGCACCTGAACTATCATTAAAGAAAAGGAGCAGAGAAGCAGTAACAATAAGGCAAAGAAGCATATCCGGAAATAATGCAGTAAGAAAACATAAAAGAGAGGCAAGGATCAACATTAGACCATCAACAAAGGCATGAAAGGATCCAAGGCAACAAAAATGAAATGACAAAGGCATCAAAAAGGCAAAGGCAGCAAAGGCAACAAAAAGAAAAAGGAAACAAAGGCAACAAAAAGGCAAAGGCAGCAAGCATGATAATCCTAAGTTGGAGTGAGTCACAAACAGAAGAACAAGCTGAGGAGAGTTCAACTCTTTTAAAAAGGGGAAAAAGGGAACTACTTTAGTGCACAAAATAAGGAAATCAGATTTACAAGACACGGTAAGGACCAAAGATCTAACAAAATTCCATATTTGATTGAATATTTTATTCATCACATAGTAGAAAGAAATCAGAAATTACAATGTTTATGTGTGGAGGAACTGGTGGTGTAGAGCGGTGACAACTGAAAGAAGAAAAATCGACTAAGGCAGAGAACACTTAGAAGAAATCCAAGGGAAGAGATCGGATGATGAAGATCGAATCGTAGAATCGAAGTTTTAAGATTTAACGTCAGAGATCAGAGTGGACGGAAGAGATGAAGAAGAGCCGTGTGAAGGATGAGCGAACAGTCAGGATTTGATCGCAAAAGTGAAGGCGACAGATCAATGGTGGATGGCGAATCGCGAGTTCGCACATCACAAATGTTAGCGAATACTGTTAAGGCCGTCGCAAGGTAAGTTAAATTGTACGCGATGCGAAGTGGAGAAGGGCACATGTCAGCACTGCGCAATATCACAGATCGCAAGAAATAGAGGGTAACCACAAAGTAAATCTTATAAAGTGTGAAGTGCGATCGGGTGTGGACCATTAGATTTGGGCGCAGAGCAATAACAGATGGCGAATCTCGAGTTCACACATCGCAAATGCTAGCAGATAGCGCTAAAGTATATTAATATGTTTTGCGATGTGGTAAGGTTAGAAAGTTGCGATGCGGGGAAAGAGAGGAGCCATGTGTCGGCACTGCGCATTGGCACACATCGCAGATTTTATGTTTTTGTGTTTAAGCTTCACATGGTAAGTTATGTTGGATGCGATGCGATACGATCGCATATCGCACAAGACAGGAGATACATTTAGTGATAAACGTTAAAGGTTGCGGGAAAGCGAAGTACGATGTACTATGATTGGTCAAGTATTGTGGGACCCGATAACCCCTGTTCCACATATGTTATGTGAGTTCTATTACAACGTATGCATTGTTTGATCGCTTATGTATGTATGTGGAATAAAATCCTATATTGTACTCTGCTACGTTAAAAAGTTGCTTATGTGGACCATGACCCATAGGTCTGCGGGGTTTGTGTAAAGAAGCCGACCAAGATGAAAAGTGTCATGTACATGCAGCTGTGTGTTGAAAGAAAAGGCTGAACACAGAAGAAAAGACAAGGGTAACGAAAGAAAATACTGAACACAACAAGAAAAGCCTCGAGTAATAAAAAGGACCCGAAGCTTGTGCAGAACAGTGCAACAACATGGGCCGAGTCGAGAAAAAAGGCAGTCATGTAGCACAGTTGGAATATAACTGCAGAAACATAAAAGAAAAAGGGACAACAAGCAGAAGAGGATAAACACACCGCAAATCTAAGAAGCTGAAAGGGCTAAGTGAAGTATTTGATTGTAACTATAAATGTATTAATTATTTTATATTGTTTGTGATGCAAAGGCAAGTTTCCAAGGCAAAAAAAAAACTCCAATTAATACTGAAACAAGTGTATATATTTTTGTAACATCCTAAATATGCTAAGTGAGGAAATGAGTGTGTGGAAAGCAAGAGTCATGGTTGTTCACTTCATATTCCCATATAGAATGCAAACAACCATGAAGTTATCTCTATAAATGATGTTATTGTAATATGCATAGAGTGGTTAGAGAGTGGAATAATGAGAGAGAGTAGATAGAGATGTTGTGTAGACCAAGAGCTGACATGAAGCAGATTTTATGGTTGAAAGGACAACATTGAAGGAGAAAAGCAGAGATGATATCTAGGTAAATCAGCATATGATTTTATTGTAGTGTGAGGGAGTTGGTGCTTCCATATCAAGTTGTAGCTTGATAGATGTCTAGTTGTAGCTAGTTGAGGTAGGAGCCTCCTGTGGGTTGTAGCCTGTGGAAAATAGATGGGAGTTGAAGCTTCCTTGCAAGTTGTAGCTACCAGAATTTGGGGTAGTAGCCTCTTGTAGGTTGGAGACTACAGAAAATCAGTTGTGAGAGGGAGTTAGAGCTTTCCTTTGCATCACAAAAATAATAAGATGTGGTTTTCTCCCTTTATGGGTTTCCACTTATATATGCTGTCATATGTGCTTGATGATTAAGTGTTGATGTGATGTTTTAATCTATTTAATTACTTGTTGTCCATACATTATGTTTTTTGATCCATTATGTATTAATTTGTTTATGAAATGAAGGTGTAAATGAGTTGAATGAAAAATTTGAAATGTCCATGAATGTATTAAAATGATTCACCCCCCCCCCCCCCTTCTCAGTTTAACTAAGGGTTCATCAATTGGTATGAGATACAGTTCCTTCTGTATCAGTTTAACAACTAAAAGGAGATCCTAGGTCCCCAAAATGGCTAGCCTAGAAGGATGCTCAACAAATAAAACCCCATTTTTTACTGGCACAAAATATGCTTTCTGAAAAGTAAGAATGAGGATAAACATAATGTCTCTAGTAATAGAAATTTGGGTTATTGTGGAAGAAGGATATGATCCAAAGGATACTGACACAGAAAAATAAGCCAAACAAAATTTCATAGCTAATGCAAAAGCCATGAATGCACTTTTGAGCAGTCCGTGTGAGTCAGAATTTATCAAAGTAATGCACAGTGAGACTGCCAAAGGTAACTAGGATACATTAGAAAAGATCCATGAGGGAGATAAAAATATGAAGATGGCCAAACTGCAAGCCTATAGAACTCAGTTTGAAAATTTAAAAATGAATGAAGATGAAGATGTAGCCAGTTTCTTTTTAAAGGTTGCGGAAGTTGTGAATAACATGAAATCTCTAGGAGAAACCATTAAGGAATGTGTAATTGTACAAAATATATTGAGATATTTACCATCCAGGTTTAACCCTAAGGTTTCTTCCATAGAAGAAACACAAAACTGGGAAACATTGACCATGAAACAATTTCTTGGAAACTTGACGGCACATAGGATGAGACTTCCAAAAGGGAAGTCAAATGTGAGGGAGGAAGCCTTTAAGGCATACAAGTGCAGAGAAGAGAAGGAAGGTACATGCTCTTGCTCTGATGAAGAAGAGGCCAAATTTGTCAAAATATTAGAGAAAGGCACATGTAAGTATAAAGGTAAACTTCCATTTAAGTGCTTTAATTGTGCAAGAGTGGGGCACTATGCATCTAAATTCCCTCATAAGGAAATAGAGAATCAGTGAAGAGGGAAAGAGAAAACCAATTTCAGCTATAGGCCGAAAGGGAAATTTTTTAATAAAAGAACATTCTATGCCCAACATGACATCAGTGCATCTGAGAGCTCAGATGAATCCCCCAATGAAGAAGGAACATCAGAATTCATTTTGATGGCCAAGGAAGAGATTGAGGAAGATCTCCGAGAATTTGAAGAAGAAGGTGAGGTAGATCTTGATGGGGAGCTAATTAGTGCCCTGAAGGAAATAAACAAACTTAAAATTAAGAGAAAGAAACAAAAAGAGATTCTTCTGAAATATGCAGGGACAAAACTAGATTCATAAGATCTTATTAAAATGAAGATTGAACTAGAAGAATCAAGGAAACTAGAGGATATTTTGAGAAGAGAAAAAAAGGAGAAAAATGAGGACCAAGAAAAACTGGAAGAAGAAGTGGTAAGCCTGAGGAAGAAATTAGAAAAGGCCCAAATTGAATTAACTATGAATATTTCTCAAATGAAAAGCTCTGGACATTTGGACAAAATTCTAAGTGCTCAAAGATGTTCTCATATAAAGGCTGAGATAGGCTATGAAGGAGAAACCAACAAATCCAAGGCAGAAGATAACAAGTATATATTTTTTGTAAAATCTGTAAAGGATAATGAAGCAACAAACATGGGATCCAAAGAATTAGAAACCAGCAAGACCATGATATATAATGAAACAAACAGAAACAAGCAGCAACCTCCAGTGACAAAGAAAGAAATGAAGAAACAATCTAATTGCAAAAGGCTCATACGCTCCTAAGGATGAATTGAAAAATTCGGAAGATGTCAAAGGAGGTTCCTTCTCCCTGTAAAAAGCATCACCTGATTTGTCTTCCACAAACCTGGACATATTGCGGCATACTATAAGAAAAATCAAATCCAGTCCAACCAACAAAAGATGCAACAAATGAAAAGACTACCTCCTGTTAGCCCCTTATAAATTTCTTGACAAGCAAGCAAGGGGCTAATTTGTTTTGTAAGCCTGCAAGGAATGCATTTCCCTTGAAAACACATCATCCTTGCAGCCTTTTCAGGTTCCCTGCCTTGTGACTGTTTCCCTCTGCTATTCTGAGTAAATAAGCCTTGCTGATAAATAATTATGCTCCAAAAGGCTTTATTTCTGCCCTCTATACCTTTGCAAAATGATTCATTTTCACCCCTTTTTCCTTTCTCAAAGTCCCCTTTCTTCCCCCTAAATCCCCCCTTTCCATCCCAAAAATCCCCTCTAAAACATCCCTACACCCTTTGGTTAGCCAATTTCCCCCTTCTTCCAACTATCGTTTCCCATCTTCGGCCTCAAATTTCACTAAAAATGGGTAGAAAACCCACTTTGCAACTTACATTAGGGCTTAGCCCCCTTCCGCTAGCCTCTCGGCCTTTTGTCCACATGACCCAGGCGCTGTAACCGAATGCTGGCCCGAAAGGCACCAATCTCCAATGTATATCGGGAGCATTCTCAACCGTTGATCTATACAGATCAGATGGCGATCGTTAATTCCACGAGCTTGCCGTGTTTCTCCGTCCAAAATCCCCGCCGTCTGTCCTTGAATCCATTCACCGCGAATCCCCGAAGGTTCGGAGTGTACCTACCACTGTGGTCCTGGCGTACCTTATCCATAAACGGCCGGTTTCATCGCACGCTAATGGGGGTCGAGCGGTATTCTCCATTCATTAGGGGAATTTTGAGGTCTAAAATGGGCCTCCTAAGAAAAATGTACAACAAAAATCAACTTTATAACAACCAATAGGATTCAAGATGATGATGTCAACCATGGGGGATGATTCACCATTTTTTAAATAAAAAGGTAAAAATATTAAAAAATAATAAAATAATAAAACTACTTTTTCAACTCGGATTTTCAACTTATCTCCCAAAATGTTTACTCAAATTTCGAGTGGGAGTACTCGTTGGATGCGAAATTTAATTCCTCATCCAAGGAGTACCCATGTTGCATACTTTCGATGAACTCTACTACACGAAAAATGAGAAATACATAAAAAACGTGATTGTAATCATGTTTTTTTATGTATTTCTCATTTTTCGTGTAGTAGGACCCATCGAAAGTATGCAACATGGGTACTCCTTGGATGGGGAATTAAATTTCGCATCCAACGAGTACTCCCGCTTGAAATTTGAGTAAACAATTTGGGAGATAAGTTGAAAATATGAGTTGAAAAAGTAGTTTTTCCATTTTTCCCTCTAAAATTTGATGATGTCATCAAATCTTATTTGATTTTTTCCACTATTATTTTATAATTTCCTTAGTAGGCCCATTTTAGACCTCAAAATTCCTTTTAATGGCCCAACGATTCCACTGCGCGGGATGCGTGGCTCCCGTACGATCTTCAAAACCGCTCGTTTCCATCGCACGTTATCTTTCTAAGACGTACGCTGCAGATCGATACGCATGTCGCCGTCGATTCGCTTTCTCGTCTATCCAATCTGGCCATCGTCAACGGTTGTGCAGGTTTCGACCCATGGTTGCCATACTCTTGGCCCACCGTTCGTCATCCTCCGTCGCATGTTCAACCGTCGATCTCCTCTGAGATCGGACGGTCCAGATTTGTTTCCCCGCTGTTGACTTTTCTGTCGTCGCCTGGTCTCGCCATGTCACCTCCACGTGTTTCCGTAGTACGTCCACCCATCCCATTGCATAAATTCATTCAAAAGGTTGATGTTTATAAGGTTTTCACGTATAATTTGCTCTGCATTTCGCCAACCTTTCGCCATCTCTGTTCTCTACCATTCCACAACATTTTTCTGCCATTTCTCCGCAGTTCCACTATCACCAACACAGACATCCACATCATCCGACCCCATGCATTGTTTCTTGGCAGGTTTCGTGTTTTTGTAGGGTTTCAGAAAGGCAGAAAACTGCCATGGTTCAGATGTACTACTTTAATGGCCTGCTGCGCAGACATAATTAAATCTGGAAGCTAGTACTACAGAGAAATGCTCGGAAAGGTAGCGGTGGCATAAATATTATCCCAGGATAGTTCAATCTCCACAAAAAACCTATCTGGTGCCATTAAAGCCCAGATTTTGTAGATCGAGACATTTATGGAGCAGTGGAGAAAAATCGGCTAATGATCAAGGATTTCAGCATTCGGTATTGAAGGTTTTGAGCCTTAATACAACGGTTTAGAGACAAAGCACCAGATCAGTGATCCCATGGATCATGCAGAAGGTACAACACGCAGAAATTCATGTATATCAAGTTTTCACATCAGCATATTGTCCCAAAGGACGAAGCGCCCATATCAGTTCCATTATTTACCGTGTTCCTGAAGTTTTCCGCCTTAACCACAATCCAGAGCTACGAGGGCATTTTTTTAACAAGCATGGCAGTCCATTCAGTCATCATGTTTATGCACCAGAGTACTGCACAGTACTGTAGTCAGAGCACATCAGAGTCATATCAGAGTAATCTGAAGTCTGAGGAAGATCATTCGTTCACCCAAAAAAAAAAAACTAGAGATTAATGCACAGGATTTATATAGAGTGGGTTCCGGCCTTCTTCCTCTTCTGGAGTTTTAATGCTGCATTTAGTTTTCACCTACCTCCTCAGCCCATCTTTCTGCTATAAAATTTCATGAAGAAACATTGTAATGGTTGTTGATTAGTTATTAGAGAACTGCAAGTAGTTTCTTTTGAGACACAGTCTCTGTGTAAAGTGTAAGATAGGTTGAAGGAGATGTTTTCAGACTGAGTATTTAGCTATTGGAAATGTTGTACTTGACTGGTATTGCTATTTAATATGACAAGCACATTTCTTTGGATCCTGATCTAAAGCAGCGGTGATGTTTTCCTATCTTTGTGTTTTAATTCACTTCATTTCGTTTCTACTGGCTTGCATCAGAATATTGGCATAGGATTTACCCTTGTTAGGTACCCTATGTTTCTGCTCTCCTTGCCATTGATGTTTCTCTTCTGAATGTATTATCTAAGAAATGATTTCAGTTGGTTTAACCAGTGTAGTGGATGTTATTGCCTGCTCTCTGATGTATGAATTAAATGAATTCAACTCTTAGATGTTTCTTGTTATGGATTTAGTTGGAAGATTTGGGAACACTGGGGATTAGAGTTAGCCCTGTCCACTAGGATCCTTGTGCGACCAGCTAGTCTTTAACTTTGTGATCTGAATCTGTGTTATCTCCTCCTCTCCTACCTTTCATATCACACAAACATCTTTAAGATCCTATGTTTTAGATGACTAGCCCAATTGAAAGCCTGCCTATTTATTAGCAAGCAAATCCTTTCCTAACTCCATTGCCCAATGGTTTTGAATATCTCCAGGAATACTTCACCTTTTCCTTTTTCCTCTTTGCTCATCCTTGTCTTACATTGAACCCTTACTTCCTGATAACCAGCAACCAAATCAAAACAAATCAAATAAACAAACCTTGTGCCTATAACTAGCCTAACATCTTAACATTCGAGCTTCAAATACATAAACCCCTTGCTCATATAGAGAGATCCCTCTCTGGACCTAGGAGGGCTAGATCCTGAGGTCTGAAAGTGGTTTTGATGTTGTCTCATCTTTTGGTCTTGCCAATCTGGCCAAAACATGGGAACCCCAACATAATGGCGACTCCGCTGGGGAATCTTGAGTGCATTACACCTTAAACATTCTTAGGCATTCAAAAAACCTACAATATCTGGTTAGGTTGGCAGTTAAACACTCCTATTCACACATCAACCTCTATACCATTTGTTGTGTTCTCCCATACTCTTGGACAGAGTCTGGAAAGGGCCAGGTAGCCTCTAGATCTCACACTCTTTCAGAGATGACATATCTGGTAAATTCCCTCCCATTCAATCTCTGGTTAGAGTTTGTTGTGTTTGGAAGATATCCTTGAAAGGGGACGTCTCATAAGCACTGTGGTGGACAGTGTACCATCTAAAAAACATCCTAAACCTTTCCACCTGGCGACTCCATATTCCCTAAACGTTTTAAAGACTCCACTGGTGATCAGTAGGCCTGCTGATTATCTTGGTCCACATTAGACTCCACTGGAAGACCAGCCTCCATCACAACATCAACCACAATAGTAGTAAAAAGTAGGGTTAAGCTGCTTGGTCAGAAAGCAACATTCTGGCTTCTAGAACCATTCATACAAGAGCTTACCCTAACCCAGACCCACCTGAAATAGTTGACAACCCTGAGAGTATCCTCAAAGGATCTCACACACATAAACAACCAACTATTTCCAACCACATCCATAGAGCTAACTCTGCGCCAGAAGATCTTACAGCTCTATCACACTTTCACCTTGACCTAGACCTAGCTAATAGAATACCTAGAACTAGGTCATTCAATATCTTAGACCAGCCAGACCCTGAGCTTCCTGGTTCACCACCCCAAAGTGGTAGACACATTAGGGACAGAGGAACCCCTCCATCTACACCTCCTGATATACACTTCATTCAAAACTTGGGGCTCATTCACCCTAGATCTGCTCATCAGTTTTCTGTTGGTCATAATATCCCTATCATCCACATACCAGCTGTCCAAGTCAACCCTTTACCTCATCAAAACATCATGATGGCAGCCTGGTATGCACCTCTGGTTTTACCTCAGCCTCTAGTACCCTTACCAAATTATTATCAGTCAAATATCCCACACTTCACTACAAAAGAGTCCATCACTGCCCAGCAACACGTAGATAAGATCGAAGATTATTTTGACTACATGGAAATTGATGATGATACAGTCAAAATGAGAATCTTTGCCCAGAGCTTAGGGGGTGATGTGAAGAAATGGTTTAAAAGCCTACCTCCAGGTAGCATCAATGATCTTCCAGCATTATATCAGGCTTTCATAAACAAATGGGAAACTAAGGCTAACCCTCGCCAACTCTTAGCAGAATACATGAGCCTTAAAATAAATGTAGGAAAGAGTGTCCATGATTACACAACAAGATTTAACATCATTTACAATGCCCTCCCTCCACATATGAAACCTCCAAAAGGCATGGCTTTAGCAAAATACCCCGAAGGCTTTGACGCTGACATGGCCTATAAGCTTAGGGATAAAGAGTACAACACATTGGAGGACATGCAGAAAGGAGCAGTGAACATAGAGGCAAACCTGATTGAGAAAAGAGCAAGACTGAGATCTGAGAAGAGGGTAACATACAGAGATGACAATGTAGCTTCCTCATCTGACCAAAATTATGATAAATTGTCTAAAAATGTGGAAACGTTATAGAAAATGATGGAAAAAATGGTTGTCACAGTTAGTAACCAAAATAGAAACCAAAACCAGAACCAAAACTTTAGAAGGAATAGTAACACCCCCAACAGACAAAGAGAATCAGATCAGCAAGTTATTCCCCCATTCCAAGAGAATTTTCTTGATGAAGATGAGGGATTCATAGAAGAGTCTGAAGGGAACACAATAAACATGTTTGAAATAGAAGATTCAATCCATAACTATTACTCAGAAGAAGATCAGCCCTCACCCTCTGGTTGGGAGGAGGAATGGTTAGAATCTGAGGATTACAGGCTAGGGTTTGAAAATGCCATGATGCAGGTCAAGGAGAAATATGAACTTAGAAGAAAAAAGAGTCAAGAAACTGCTAAACCAAAAGCTTCTGAGGTCACCATCAAGAAAGGACCTGAGAAAACTTATAAAGCAATTGCTGAAAGTAAAAAATCAGCAGCTGAGAGTTCTGGAAAGAACAAAGAAAAGGACAACCAAAACACTGATACACTAGGTAAACCAACAAGCAGCACTAGCACTACCGTTAGTGCTCCTGATAAAACAGTTTCAAACATTGTACATAGTGAGAATCAGCACACTGATTCAGCCACTATAGCAGTGGCTAACAAAACAGAGTTGAACATTCCAAAGAGTCAATCCACTTTCAATTTGGAGAGTGAGATTGCAAAAATTAAAATCTCTGTCCCACTCTCTGAGCTGGCCACTCAGGATGTATATAAAGGCCAAATTTTGAAAGCATTAAATTTAGGAGAGAACAGTGACACTGTAAATCTGAGTGATGATCAACCTGCCCTTCTGTTTGGTCCAAAGATAGAAGGAAAGTTTTAGGAAGGGGTAGTGCCCCCTTTTTATATCAGTCTTAATGTCCATGATAAGATTCTCCACAATGCAATGCATGATTCTGGGGCATCACACAACCTGATGCCTAAAGTAGTAATGGAAAGATTAGGCCTAGAGATAACCCATCCCTATAAAGACCTATACTCATTTGACTCTAGTAGAGTAAGTGTCGTGGCCTGATCAAAGATTTATGTGTGAGCCTTACTCAGATTCCTGCCAAGTGTATGGTCATGGATGTTGTTGTGGTAGATGTGCCACCCAAGTATGGCATGTTATTATCAAGATCATGGGGAGCCAAGCTACAAGGAACAATGCAGATGGATGGGGCTTATGCCACAATCCCAATCTTTGGCCAACTTAGAAGACTGTACAGGGAAGCACAAATGAAATTCCTGGTTAGTAGCCCTGAAAAGCCTGAAAATTCTCCTCTATACTCTGTACATACAGACCTGGATTCCTTTATCTTATGCAATGATGAATCTTTGGAGGGACCAGAATCTGAAAACGTAGATACAAGCAAAGGTACACATGATGAAACAGAGCCAATGGACTTTAACATAATGGAAACCCTAGACTCATAGGAGGAAGACGTAGAAAACTTTGAACAGTGCACTGAAATAACAATGCTAGGTGAACCAGAAACAGAATGCAATGAGCCAACCAGTCACCTCTCTGATTTCCACATCCATAACGAAAGACTAAACAGCCCACAGCCTAGTGCTGACCCTATAACGCAACATAATGGCGAACCCAGCTGTAGGGAAAGGAATGATAACAAAAACGAGAGTGAACCCCTATGGGAAATGAGTTTCGATGGGTCCTGCACAAGGAGAACTGCTGGGGCAGGAGTGTGGATACATAACACAGAGAGTGATTACATAGAGAGCCATGTCTGCAACCTGCACTTCAAATGTACAAACAATGTTGCAGAATACGAGGCCCTTATCCTAGGCTTGAACCTGTTGAGAAAATTAGGAGCCCGTAGGATAAATGTGTATGGGGACTCTGAGCTGATTGTTAAACAGGTGAATGGTGAGTACACAGCGAAACATCCCAGGTTGAGAGCTTACAGGAATGACACTATGGATTTATTGAAAACATTTGTTGAATACAAATTAGTGTTTGTTCCTAGGAGTCAAAACGTCATTGCAAACGGATTAGCTTGCCTAGCTAGTTCATACCCTAAGACTCCAATCGACCAACGAATTATCATACAGACTAAATTCAGACCTGCAGTGCCGGATAATGAAAAATATTGGTAGGTTTTTGAAGGTGATAAACAAATTGAGGATTTCCTTATAGGCAGGAATGAGTTTGAATTTTCTGATTCAGACTCTAAATCTGAGAGCATCTGCCTAAGTGAAGAATCCTCTGGCGAAGAAACCCCACCCTATAACATAGAAATTAACACTCTAACTGAAGAAACTGGAAGTCCAACTGGAAAGTGTGAAAACGTAGAAAATGAGGAGATGGAGGTGTTGCAGGCCAAAGATAAGAATATACCCAGAGGCCTGGCACCCTTAGAGGACCTTTTTGACTTTGATGATGTAGCAAAAAATCCCACTATAGAACATGCAGACTCTGATGTGGAAGAATGAAACATAGGCGCTGAAGATAAGCCCAAAATGATTAAACTGGCTAAGTCTTTACCGGCGAACATGAAGAAAAAATACATCGACCTTTTCAAGGAATTCATTGATGTGTTTGCTTGGAGTTATGAAGACTTGAAGGCCTATGACACGAACATCATTTAGCACAAAATACCCTTGAAATAAAATCATAAGCCCTTTAGACAAAAACTTCGTAGAATAAACCCAAAACAACTGCCTGCAGTAGAAAAAGAAATTAAGAAGATGTATGAGGCAGGCATAATTGTTCCCGTAAGGTTCTCTGATTGGGTATCAAACTTAGTGGCTATGAGAAAGAAAACAGGTGAGATTAGATTATGCATCGATTTCTGGAATCTTAATAGAGCCTCACTCAAAGACAATTACCCTTTGCCTAAAATGGAACACATTCTTCAGAAAGTAGTGGGCTCTATGAGAATCTCCCTACTAGATGGTTTCTCAGGTTACAATCAAGTCTTAGTAATCCTGGAAGATCAACTCAAAACAGCCTTTACCACTCCATGGGGCACCTTTATGTATGTAAAAATTCCCTTTGGACTGATGAACGCTGGGGCAACCTTCCAAAGAGCAATGGATATAGCTTTTTCAAATGAGATAGGGCACTTCCTTGTTATTTACTTAGATGACATAGCAGTCTATTCTAAGACCGAAGAAGAACACCTGAAACATCTGAGAAAAGTGTTTGAAAAATGTAGAAGGTTTGGTCTGTCATTGAATCCTAAAAAGACTGTATTTGGGCTGCAATAAGGAAAGCTTCTTGGCCACATTATATCCGAAAAAGGAATAAGGATAGACCCACAGAAAGTTGAGGGAATACTACAAATCACACACCCAAGAAACATCAAAGAATTACAGTCCTTCATTAGGAAAATCAACTTCCTTAGGAGATTCATTCCCAACTTGGCTGAACACCTTAGGAATATGACTAACATGCTAAAGAAAGGTGAGGGGGTTAAATGGACTGTTGGAGCTAAGCAATCTTTTGAATCAGTAAAACTTGCACTCACACAAGCTCCTGTTATGATCAGCCCGGATTTCTCTAAAGATTTCCTGATATTTTCATTTTCCTCTGAGCATACAATGGCTGCAGTCTTGTTGTAGAAAAACACAAAGGGGATGGAACAAGCAATTTCCTTTTTCAGCAAAGCACTAAGGGACGCACCCTTGAAATACAACATAATGGAAAAACAGGCCTATGCTCTGATCAAGGCCTTGAAAGACTTCAGGGTGTACATATTGCATTCTCACACCATCGCTTATGTGCCCAACATCATAGTCAAAGATATATTGTCCCAAGATCCTGATGGAAAGAGGGGCAAATGGATTGCTGTGATTTTAGAATATGACCTTGAGATAAAACCCACCAAACTGATTAAAGGTCAGGGCTTAGCTCGACTAATGGCTGAATCAAACTTACAAGCCCTAGACATTAACATGGTAAGTGCCTTGGATGAGCAACAAGAATTGCCTGATCCCACTGTTGAAGAAAAGTTTCAGAGCTCTCCTTGGTATTCTGACATTCTGTATGTGCTTACACACCTCAATGCCCCACCTGAACTGTCAAAGACTAAGGCTAGATTCTTAAAGCTAAAAGCCAGGAGATATTTCATATTGAATAGTTGCTTATACTGGAAGAACCCAAATGGCCTATTGCTTAATTGTTTTCCTGAAAACGAGGCAGAGAGGATTAAATAAGAATTCCATGTCGGAGAATGTGGAGGCCACCTGAGTTGGAAAGCCACTGCAAACAAAATACTCAGAGCTGGCTACTATTGGCCCACACTCTTCAATGATATCCATAAGATGATAATTTCCTGCCACAAATGCCAGATTTTTGAAGGCAAAAGAAAACTCCTTCCCTTACCTCTACAACCCATCACTGTTGAAGGTCCCTTTCTGAAATGGGGCCTAAATTTCATAGGGGAGATTCACCCTACTTCTTCTGCACAACACAAATGGATCCTAACAGCCACAGACTACTTCACTAAGTGGATAGAGGCCATACCCACCAGGAATGCCACAGATTCAGTCATCATTAGTTTCCTAGAGGGTCACATCATCTCTCGGTTTGGTTGCCCAAGGAAAATAATCACTGATAATGCTACCGCTTTCGGATCCAAGAAAATGGTTGATTTTTTTCACATGTATCAAATAACACTCAGTCATTCAACTGCCTATTACCCTCAAGGTAATGGATTAGCTGAATTATCAAACAAGAGCTTGGTGATCATCATCAAGAAGCCGTTGGAAGAGAACAAAAAGTCATGGCATAAAAAGCTAGTACATGCTTTGTGGGCTGACAGGCTTACAACAAAGAAGTCCATTGGCATGTCACCATTTTAGCTTGTCTATGGTACAGAAGCAGTGTTCCCTACCAGCCTTGGGATACCAGTGATTAAGCTGGTCCAGGAGATTCAAATGGAAGAAGATAGTATGGTGAGAAGAATAAACCAAACAATTCATCTCCAGCAAACAAGGGAAGAGGTCTACAGCAGAGCAGTGAAAGTTCAGGAAAATATAAAGAAATTGTTTGACAAAAGAACCAAAGCTGCCGATTTCAAAATTGGGGATAAAGTTCTGAAATGGAACTCAAGAATAGAGGATAAAGGAAAGCACAACAAGTTTGACAGTTTGTGGCAAGGTCCATACATCATCCACGCCACTGTGGGTCCAAATGCCTTCTTCCTACAAGAATTAGATGGTACAGAGCTGTTTGGGGGTCCTGTCAAAGGCAGGATGCTCAAACACTACTTCTGCTGATTTACAGTTTCCAGTTTCCATTCCCATTGTACATACCATTGCAGTTTTTATTTTCAAGAAAAAGAGAAAATGTTCCAAAAAACAGAGGAAAAGCGAGAGGTTCAGACATGCTTAAAACATGAACCTCTGAAGTGCAAAGGATTGGCTCTAATATGATCAAAATCTGAGCCAAAAGAAAGCAAAGTAGCTGGTCCTAACATGCTCAAAACCTGGACCATCAAAGAAGAAAGAGGAATCAACTCTAACATGCCCAAAACCAGATCTGAAATGAGGAAAAGAAGTGACTCTAACATGCTCAAAACTTGAGTCACAAAAAGAAAAGAAGGATACTTCAAGTTTTCAGATTTCAAGCCTTCAAAGTTTTGTTTCAGTTTTCTGCAAATTTTGTCCATGTGCAGCTGTCTTTATGCCTTGGACCCACAGCAAGTCAGACAGTCGAATCCTGGCTCATTGGTTTTCATTCCCAATAAGTAATGAGGAATATAGAAAGAAATCTATTTGGGCCGATTTAATCCCAGCAGATATTAGATTAGGTAGAGAAACATATGAGACCAACAATCTAATCTGGACTCATGAAGTAATAAGGGTAGAATTAGAATAGGTTTATTTTCTATTTAAAAATAAATGATGTAAAGGGTCTGCTAATTCAAATGCACCCCATAAGACAAAATGCTAGGATTGTAGGAAGGGTAGGTAGTTTGTTGGGAAGGTGTTTCTGCTGATGTAATGTCTTCATATTGTGGCAGTTGATCTAGAGAAAGAAAGGAATGTTCCAAGCAATAGGCATCTGGCCTACACCAAAGATCATTTTCTGAATTCTTGACTCCTTCGAGAAGAAGCCATCCCCATGTGGAGCCACTGTTAGCCCCTTATAAATTCCTTGACAAGCAAGCAAGGGGCTAATTTGTTTTATAAGCCTGCAAGGAATGCATTTCCCTTGAAAACACATCATCCTTGCCTTTTTAGGGTCCCTACCTTGTGACTGTTTCCCTCTGCTGTTCTGAGTCAATATGCCTTGCTGATTAGGAATTATGCTCCTAAAGGCTTTATTTTTCCCTTTATACCCTTGCAAAATGCTTCATTTTCACCCCTTTGTTCCTTTTCTCAAAGTCCCCTTTCTTCCCCCTAATTTCCCCCTTTCCATCCCAGAAATCCCCTCTAAAACATCCCTACACCCTTTGGTTAGCCAATTTCCCCTTTCCTCATCTATCGCTTCCCATTTTTCGGCCTCAAATTGTCACTAAAAATGGGAAAACCACACTTGCAACTTACATTATTTTCTAATACCTTTATTTCGACCTTTATTTCCGCGCGACCCGGGCGCGTGACCAAGTCTTGGCACGAAGCGCTAATATCAATGAATCGAGTGCTCCTGAAATTTGTCGATCTTGTAAATAGGACGACGGCAGATTATTCCACGAGAGCGCCCCATGATTCTCCATCCAAACCCCCTGACCGCGCAATTGCCGTCCATTTACCGCAGTCCAAACGATTCGAAAGTGTACTGCCCTATGGTCCGCCGCACTGTCCTCAAACAACCCAATTTTCATCGCAGCTAATGGGAGTCGGATAGTATTCTCCCATTGACCGGCACCTCCACTCGACACATACGACATGCGTGGCTCCTGTATGATTCCAAAACTGCTTGCTCATTGCATGTTATCTTTCGCTACAGGGTGCGCAGCGATATGCATATCAGCTGTCAAATCTGCACTTGCCCATCCAACGGTCATCGCTCAACGAAGCTGCGCGGGGTTTAATCCATGGTCACCGAACTCCTGGCCCACCGTTCGTCGTCCTCCACCGCATGTTCAATTGTCGATCTCCTCTGATATCCGACGGTCCAAATTTGTTTCCCCACTATTGACTCTTCTATCGTCTCCCGGTCCCGCCACGTCACTTCCATGTGTGTCCGCCGTACGTTCGCCCATCCCATTGCATAAATTCATTCAAAGGGTCGATGTTTATAAGGTTTTTACGTATAATTGGTTCTGCATTCCACCAACCCTTCGCCATCTCTGTCCTCTACCATTCCACAACATTTTTCTGCCATTTCTCCAGAATTCCACTATCGCCCACGCAGACATCCACATCATCTGACCCCATGCATTTGTTTTCTTAACAAGTTTCATGTTTTTGCAGGGCTTCAGAAAGGCAGAAAACCGCCATGGTTCATATGTACTATTTTAATGACGTGCTGCGCAGAAAAAATTAAATCTGGAAGCTGGTACTATAGAGAAATGCCCGGAAAGGTAGCGGCGACATAAATATTATCCCAAGACAGTTCAATCTCTGCAAAAAACCTATCCGGCGCCATTAAAGCCCAGATTTTGCAGATCGAGACATTTATGGAGCAGTGGAGAAAAACCAGCTAATGATCAAGGATTTCAGAGTTCGACATTGAAGGCTTTGAGCCTTAACACAACGTTTTAGAGGCAAAGCACCAGATCAATAATCCCATGGATCATGCAGAAGGTACAACACGCAGAAATTCATGTACATCAGGGTTCCACATCAACAGATTGTCCCAAAGGACAAAGCGCCCATATCAGTTCCACTATTTACCATGTTCTTGAAGATTTCCGCCTTAACCACAGTCCAGAGCTACCAGGGCATTTATCTCACAAGCATGGCAGTCCATTCAGTCATTTTTTTTATACATTAGAGTACTACACAGTACTGCAGTCAGAGTACATCAGAGTCATATCAGAGTAATCTGCAGTATGAAGAAGATCATTCGTTCACCCAAAGAACACCAGAGATTAATGCACAGGATTTAAACAGAATGGGCTTTCGCCCTCTTTCTTTTCAAAAGTTTTATTACTGCATTTAGTTTCTCACCTACCTTCTCTGCTCCATTGGAGAAATAAATTCATGAAGAAACTCATTGTAAAAGGTTGTTGATAAGTTATCAGAGAACTGCAAGTAGTTTCTTTTGAGACACAGTCTCTGTGTAAAGTTGTAAGATAGGCCGAGGAATATGATTTCAGACTAAGTGTTCAACTATTGGCAATGTTGTACTTGATTGGTATTGCTATTTAATATGACGAGCACATTTCTTTGGATCCTGATCTGAAGCAGCGGTGATGTTTTCCTATCTTTGTGTTTACATTCATTTCATTTCGTTTCTACTGGCTTGCATTAGAATATTGGCATAGGATTTACCCTTGTTAGGTACCCTATGTTGCTGCTCCCCTTGCCATTGATGTTTCTCTTCTGAATGTATTATCTAAGAAATGATTTCAGTTGGTTTAACCAGTGTAGTGGATGTTATTGCCTACTCTCTGATGTATGAACTAAATGAATGCAGTTCCTAGATGTTTCTTGTTATGGATTTAGTTGGAAGATTTGGGAACACTGGGGATTAGAGTTAGCCCTGTCCACTAGGATCCTTGTGTGACCAGCTGGTCTTTAACTTTGTGCTCTAAATCTGTGTTATCTCCTCCTCTTCTACCTTTCATATCACACAATCATCTTTAAGATCCTATGTTTTAGATGACTAGCCCAATTGAAAGCCTGCCTATTGATTAGCAAGAAAATCCTTTCCTGACTCCATTGCCTAATGGTTTTGAATACTTCCTGGAAAACTTCACCTCTACCTTATTTCTCTTTTCTCATCCTATTCTTACACAGAATCCTTCCTTCCTGATAACCAACAACCAAAACAAACAAATCAAACAAACAAACCCTGAGCCTTATAACTAGCCTAACATCTTAATACTTGAACTTCAAGGACATACACCTTTGACATATCATAGAGAGATCCCTCTCTGGACCTAGGAGGGCTAGATCCTGAGGTTTGAAAGTGTTTTGATGTTGTCTCATCTTTTGGTCTTGCAAATCTTGCCAAAACATTGGAACCCCAAACACTCCAACAACTCTCTCTGCTAGAGACAGATACTACTTCCATGGGTATTACTTCTGTTGTAAAGGGTTCGGCCATAAAGCCATGGAGTGCAGAGTGTATATACAGAGGCTAAAGTATGGAAACTCAAGGGGAATTAAGAAAAATGATGGATTCACTCGAGTACACAATCTATTCAGAAATACAATCAAATGTTTTAGCTGCCATAAAAATGGGCACAAGTCTAACAAATGTCTGCTCAAAGATTGTGATCCATCTCCTTAGAAAGGTTATAAAGAAAACAATTGCATGCAATTAAAGAGGAAACTAAATAAATGTGATCTGGTTCTAATTGTTCAAGATCAGGAAAATCACTGGTATGTGGACATTGGGTGCTCAAAACATATGACTAGAGAACAAAACAAGTTTGTAACTTTTGATGAAAAGAAATCTGGGAATGTAACTTTCAGTAATGATAAAGCAGGGAAAATCAAGGGAAAAGGCACAGTCAACTTGAATAATGGAAGAGGAGAGGCTCAGGGTGTAATGTTTGTAGACGGTCTAAAATCCAATCTGCTAAGTGTTAGTCAAATGTGTTATAAAGGTAGTGAGGTCCTTTTTAGAGCGCAATATTGTGAAGTAAGGTCAATCACCACAGGAAATACCTTGGTCAAAGGTGTTAGAACAGAGAGTAATGTTTATATATTAGAAGAAAAGAATGAAGCACGCCACATTAGAAAACTTGACGAATCTTGGCTATGGCATAGAAGATTGGGAGATCTAAATTTTGACTACATCATCAAACTGAGAAAAAAGGAAGTTGTCAGAGATTTTCCTATAATAAAGAAGCCACCAAATACCATATGTAAGTCCTTCCAACTGGGAAAACAAACTCGCACAGTGTTCAAAGATAAAGACCAACTATCTATAAGTAAGCCCCTTCAGCTTGTACACATGGCCCTGTGTGGATCTTCAAGAACAAACGCACCAGGTGGAGAATCGTATTTCATGCTGCTAATCGATGATTTTTCTAGATTAAAATGGGTGGAATTTCTCAGATACAAATTCAAAGCATTTGAGAAAGTTAATATATTCAAGGCACTAAGAGAAAATCAAACTAGATGTAAACTAAAATGCATCAGATCAGACAGAGGAGGTGAATTCACAGATGACGACTTTGCAGATCTATGCATTGAATGTGGGATAAAGAAACAATTTACAGTTGCAGGTACACCTCAACAGAATGGAGTGGCAGAGAAACAAAACAGGTCAGTACAACAGATTGCCAGAGCAATGATGCAAGAAAGAGACATTCCCCAAACCTACTGGGCAGAAGCAGTACACATAATTGTTCATATTCTCAACAAAGCTCATCTTAGACCAAATTGTGACAAGACTCCATATGAATTATGGCATGGGAAACCGAAATCAATCAAGCACTTTAGAGTCTTTTGTAGCAAATGTTTCATAAATAATAATGATGAAAAATTGGGGAAGTATGATGCAAGAGCTGATGAAGGAATATTTTTGGGATATGCATCCAAGAGTAAGGGATATAGGTGCTACAATAAAAGACTGCATACAATTGTGGAAATCATTGATGTGAGATTCGAAAAAGATCTACCAGATAGAACCTGAAGCACAAACTACGCCAATCCTCCAAATGATCATCAAGATGAGAATCAAGAAATTGAAGAACAGAGTAAGATAACAAAAGATACTGAAATAAACTCAAAAGGACCCTCGATACACACTCAGAAGAACCATCCTGAAGATCAAATCATTGGAGACAAGAGTGCAGGAGTCCAAACTAGAAGATAAATAGTTGAACAGAGCGAGGAAGTGTACCTAGCCATGTTGGCGTAGATAGAACTGAAGAATTTCGATGAAGCTAGCAAAGACAAAAATTGGGTAAATGATATGAATGAATAATTAGACCAAATTGAGAAGAACAAGACCTAGGAGTTAATGCCAAGGCCTGCAGGTAAAAATTTCATTGGCACAAAGTGGATATTCAAGAATAAGATGAATGAAAAAGGTCAGTTAATAAAAAATAAAGCTAGAATTGTATGCAAGGGATACTCTCAAATCGAAGGTCTTGACTATGATGTACATTTTTCCCCTATAGCAAGAATGGAAGCAATTAGAATGTTTTTGGCTTTTGCATGCTATCATGATTTCAAGGTATATCAAATGGATGTGAAGTATGCCTTCTTGAATGGAGATCTAGAGGAAGGAGTATACATGGAACAACTTGAATGAATTTCCTTAGTAGATAAACACGACTACGTGTGCATATTAAAGAAAGCCCTATATGGTCTCAAACAGCCACCACATGCATGGTATTCTAGGCTGGACAAGTAATTTCAAAAACAAGGTTTCAAGAAGGGAGGAGTAGGCAACAATCTATATATAAAGGCTGATGAAAATGAACTCTTGATTGTAGTAGTATATGTAGATGACATCATGTTTGGTAGCAACGAGGATGAGTTGGTAAAAGGATTTTCAGAAGAGATAAAGTCAGAATTTGATATGTTTATGATTAGAGAGCTAATATATTACCTAGGGCTTCAAATTCTACAAAAGAACAAATGAATATTCATTTCACAAGAAAAATACTTAAGATATATGTTAAAAAAATTCCAAATGGAAGACTACAAACTCGTTTCAACTCCCACAATCACTGGATGCAAGTTATGCGTTGATGATGGATCCGCAGATGTATATCAAAGACTTACAGATCTATGATAGGAAGTCTGCTATACCTAACTTCCTCTAGACCAGACATTATGTTGGTCGTAGGACTCATGGCAAGATATCAAGCAGCACCAAAAAAAATCACTTGCTAACAATCAAGAGGATATTTAGATACTTGCAAGGAACTGCACATTATGGCCTATGGTATCCAAAAAGGAAAGACTTCACATTGATAGCATATACAGACACAGATTTGGCCAGCTGTGTGCATGATAGGAAAAGCACAAGTGGAGGTGCATTTTATTTGGGAGAAAGTCTGGTGGCATGGTTAAGCAAGAAGCAAACATCCGTCTCTCTATCTACTGCAGAAGCATAATACATAGTAGCGACAACTTGTTGCACACAAGTAATGTGGATGAAAAAAACTCTCCAAGACATGAAGGTAAGCATCACTGCACCTATTTCTATCAAATGTGACAATACAAGTGCAATAAGTATATAAAATAATGCAGTACTTAATTTGAAAACCAAGCACATCCCAATAAAGTACCAGTTCCTCAGAGAACAAGTAGCAGAGAAAATAGTAAAGATGGAGTGTGTACCAACAAAGGAATAAACATCAGACATATTCACAAAACCTCTTGCTAGAGAACCATTCAAATATCTAAGAGACAAATTAGGGGTAGTGTCTACAGATGATACTCTCTGATATGATTTAGAAGAAAAAAAAAAGTTATATATATATATATATATATATATATATATATATATAATAAATAAATAAAATAAAGAAATAAAGAAATAAATATATTATGATGGAAACACACTGGCAAAGGCTGCAAAATAAGGAACTGAAACAGTGTAGTAGACAAGTGATAGTCAGTATCAGACAAGAAAGCATCATTCCAGGGGGAGAGAATCCCATAAAATTTGTCAAAGAAGAGCTAGAGTTATGAAGCTGGTAAAGATCTATAGAGTATGGTATGGTACAAGTCCTCAAGATCAGAGTATTAAGACAAAAGTACATCAAAAGTCTAGCACATATCACCTCTATCAAGAAGTAAGGGATATAAGTACAGAACATTCTATGGTGACATGCCCTCCATTCATGAAATCTCAATAATTTTCAAATTATTCTCCCAACAATTATCATACACCAGCCTTGAGCAGCAAAGTATAAAGTCAGAAGGCCTATACACAACCTAGAGAGAAGTAATGCAAGGATATAATATACACTGGGAAATGTGAAACCCTTTTCCATTGATGTCAAAAGGGGAGGAAAGGCAAGCAGAAGAAGAAAGGCTCTTCTGAAAAATAAATCAGAGGAAGAAAGACACCTCTCAGAATGAAAGGGGGAGGAAGTATTGAAGTATTGGAGTGGTGGAGGAAGTGTTTCCATTAATGCCAAAGGGGGAGATTGTTGGAAATATTGTCATTGATGGCAAAAAAGCACAAAAGAGCAACACCTAAACTATTATTAAGGAAAAGGAGTAGAGAAGTAGCAACAATAAGGCAAAGAAGAAGATCAGACAATAATGCAGTAAGAAAACATAAAAGAGAGGCAAGTAGTAGCATTAGACCATCAACAAAGGCACCAAAGGAGCAAAGGAAGCAAAAGGGAAAATGCAAAGGCAACAAGCATGATAATCCCAAGTCAGAGTGAATCACAAACAAAAGAACAAGCTCGGGAGAGTTCTATTATGTGATGAATACAATATTCAATCAAATAGAGGATTGTGTAAGATCTTTGGTCCTTGCCGTGTCTTGCAAATTCAAATGCCTTCTACTATGCACTGTTCCGCATCTGTTATGTGCATTTTGTTATAAAGTATGTGTTGTTTGATCGCTAACGTATGTATGTGGAATAAACTCCTATATTGTACTCCGCTACGTTAAAAAGGAGTTTATGTGGACCATGACCCATAGGTCCACGGGGTTTGTGTAAAGAAGTCGACCAATATGAAAAGTGTCATGTACATGCAGCTGTGTGTTGAAAGAAAAGGATGAACGCGAAAGAAAAGACACAGGTAACAAAAGAAAAGACTGAACACAGGAAGAAAAGGCTCGTGTAAGAAAAAGGACCTGGAGCTCGTGCATAATAGTGCAACAACATGCGTTGAGTTGGGAAAAAAGGTGGTCATGAAACACAGTTGGAATATAATTGCAGAAACATAAAAGACAAAGGGACAACAAGCAGAAGAGGACAAACACACAACAAATCTAAGAAGCTAAAAGGCCTGAGTGAAATGTTTGATTGTAACTGTAAATGTATTAATTATTTTATATTGTTTGTGATGCAAAGGAAAGTCTCCAAGGCAAAGAAAAACTCCAATTAATACTGAAACAATTGTATATATTTTTGTAACATCTTGAATATGCTGAGTGAGGAAATGAGTGGGTGGAAGGCAAGAGTCATGCCTGTTCACTTCATATTCCCATATAGAATTCAAAAAACCATGAAGTGATCTCTATAAATGATGTTATTGTAATATTCATAGAGTGGTTAGAGAGTGGAAGAATTAGAGAGAGCAGATAGAGATGATGTGCAGACCAAGAGCTGACATGAAGCAAATTTGAAGGTTGAAAGGACAACATTGAAGGAGAAAAACAGAGCTGATATCTAGGTAAATGAGCATATGATTTTATCGTAGTGTGAGGGAGTTGGTGCTTCCATATGAAGTTGTAGCTTGATAGTTGTCTAGCTGTAGTTGGTTGAGGTAGGAGCCTCCTGTGGGTTGTAGCCTGCAGAAAATAGATGGGAGTTGAAGCTTCCTTGCAAGTTGTAGCTCGCAGAATTTGGGGTAGTAGCCTCCTGTAGGTTGGAGCCTACAAAAAATCAGTTAGGGAGTTGGAGCTTGCCTTTGCATCACAACAATAATAAGATGTGGTTTTCTCCCTTTATGGGTTTCCGCTTATATCTGTTGGCATATGCGCTTGATGATTAAGTGTTGATGTGATGTTTTAATCTGTTTAATTACTTGATTTCCACACATTATGTTTGTTGATCCATTATGTATTAAGTTGTTTATGAAATGAAGGTGTAAATGAGTTAAATGTGCATTATGGATTCTTAAAAATGAATGATTTACCTATTTTGGTAGCTCTTCTTTGAGAAAACCATTCTAGCAACATGAAAAAATTCCATTTCCAAACTCCTATAACTACAAGTAATCCAAACATAACGGGTGCTACGCCTAGAGTTATCCGAGGGAAATTATCTTTTTTTCCTTCTATGAATTACACATAAAATCCAAGTTAATAGGCTATGATATATTTCACTAAAAATATATTAATCCTCTCATAAGCAGTATAATCCTTCTCATGGTAAGTCATATAAAAGAAATCCTGATTAATGTTGTAGTTTTACCTAGAGGGGAAGATCCAGGAGGCCGCATGGAACGAGGCGGAAGTGGAGGAAAAGTTGAAACAACTATAAATATCATAATGTATAATGAGTTCTTAGACCCGAATTGTGGTCCAATAATATTAGATAAGCATGATTCCACTGATGAGGAGGCAGAAGTTAGGAAAGACTCGTAGTTCCCTTGGAAAGATATCTCGGCGATGGTGCTTATATAATCCATGGAATTAAAAGGCACAAGTGAGTAATTCATAATGAAAAGCTCTCAATAGATTTCTTCATCAAAGAGCTTTGTAAACATAACAAATAAAAAAGTTAAAATCACTTTAAATTAGATGAACTAAATTAAATGACATCGATTATGGGAGCTCGCATGATAACCACGTGCTTCATCACTCCATATCTATAATATATCATGTAATACATCATGTAAGCTCCACATTAGGCCACATAAAGCTGCAACATGCTCATATTCCTATATGGGAAGCAACTGTCTCTCTTTCCCATTGTATGTGTCAATCTAGACTGTGGATCTTCAAACAATTATATGGCGTTGTTGAACTCCATGAAGAGTGGGCGGGTTGAAGTAGGAGAAAGACTACCGGAAGTAGTAGTTTAGCTGGCTAGACTCCTTAACTTCCTTCAAAGAATTATACTTTGTTTATATGTGTGGGTTCTAGCTGGCCTAACAAGAAGGTGTTGGTTGGATGGAACTCGACAAGGAGCTCAGTTGTGCCAAACATAGGAATGAATGAGGATGACATCAACTCCATAAGTTGCGTAACCAAGACATGCAGAAACATAGGGAATCCATCTAACTGAAGTAGGTATTTCTCCACCGGTTTGTCCGAGCAATAATTTTTTGTTGTGAAAATGAGCTTTAGCATGACACGAACTCCACAAGTTGATAATAAACCCATGTATATTGGTTAGCTAGTTTTCCGCAAATGGACTAGAATGAGAATTCTAGCCTATCCATTGTGTTGCATTAGTGGGCAAGTATCTTGTTGATAATCTCCTTACCGAGACATCTATCTCACGTCGTACCTATCTCCAACAAACGAAGTAGATGGTTGTCAATACGTTTATCCCTACAAAAGGGTAATATTGGATGGGTTAGGAAGAGGGTTATTTTTGGGATCGTCTCCGCCGAAAATATAGTGGAGAAGGCATAAGTCTTTGTACATTTTTTTTTTTGCGAGCACGTACTCTGTTATGTGTTAGAATTTTAATAACTCAATAAAATTATTTAATGTAGAATTATTTAATTGCAGAGTTAGAATGTTAACTCTTTTATGCACAGTAAAAACATATAAAATTTAAGCAATTTTACTGAGATGTAAGCTTTTATAAAAACTAACTTAATAAAGAATCTTTTAATGCAGAATGTAAAACTGTAATGCCTAGTTAAAAAAAAAAAAAAACATACCTCCAGCCATTTGTTTTATTCACACTCACAATGAGTTATGAGCAATTCCTTTATTAATGTAATTTTGAAACGAACTGTAATTTCTGGTTCAGTCCATGAATAAAAAAATTTATATAGGACCCACGTTACTCCACTTCAGCGACCACAACTTCAGCAATACGCTGACCAGGAGATATACATAAGAGACACGCCCAAATACACCGTGTAAGAGGGATGATAAACACAACAGAGAATAGGCCTGGCAAGGGAGTGTATATGTTGTTTTTGAACACGCCCAGATATGCAAAAAAAAAAAAAAACTCGTTATTCACGGGAGTGCCCACGAGCAAACTTATATGGATAAACTCAGCTAGAACAACAATATGATCCACCAAAACAGTTCAGATGAGATCAGCCATTCTCACAGATTATTTGGACCCCTTCCAGCACAGAAAAACTCGAATCCAGTCACAGTCAGAAAAGAAAAGAAATAGAAAATATGAATGCAAATTTACGATGTGCAGTCCAGAGATAGAGGGCTTGTCAATTTGAAATTTGAAAGGGCTTCCAAGCTCTGCTAATTCTAGTTGATGGTGTAAAACTCAAGGGAATGAATTAGTGAGCTTGGGGACCAATAAGAAATTTTATAGCCTAGCTTCCATCAAGCTTCTGTTGGCTATGTGTCAAATGCTCCACTGATCATGGTAGAGAACTGCAGTGGGAGTAATGGACCACTTCAGAAGCTCCCAACAAGAAATTAATGAACTGCAGTTGATTTCCATAATTTAAGGAAATTACTGCAGTTAGTTTCCAAAAATTAAGGAAATCACTTCAGTTATCTTCCAGATATTTACTCCAGCTGTTTCCAGAAATAAAGGGAGTAGGACTGAAATTTAGCAGTGGATGAGGGAGCGTAACATTCTCCCACTTGGTCCATACTTCCACTCTTAATGTCTCAT